>CM042244.1:29979084-30019084 GCA_023566225.1 Romanogobio albipinnatus
GACATGAAATTCATTTAAATTAAATTGATCTCATAGATGTGGCTGTTGTGGTTTGTGGTCATAGCAGCACCAACTGCTGCAGTTAATGTGGTGAATTCAGATGACATTGACATAGTCCTTTTATGTTTTCCCATTTTAAATGCCTATTGCCTGCCGTGCACAGTTAAGCTGATGCCACCGGCGTGGCGGTGCCACCGGCTTGAGCCCGTCATTGCTGCTCGCAGCTTTAATTTTTTATTTTTTTTTCGACTTCTCGGGTACTTTTGGGGCACTTAACATGCTCGAAAACTCTTGAAACTTCGCACACACATCGGAATGCGCGGCCATCAGAGCCGGGCTGAAGCTGGTACCCGGGCGTGGCAGGTGGGGTCTAGGTGGGGTCTGAAAACTTGGTCCATATATCAAACACACTTGCACGTACATGTATGAAACTCGGTACACATATAGACCTCATCGGGCCGAACAACTTTCGTGCTCTAAGTTACGTGTCAGCCCAACAGGAAGTGAGCTATAATGGGTTGTTCGGAAAACCCATGCTCTGGAATTTAATATACTCCTCCGAGGCCATTGTTTCGATCATCGCCAAACTCGGTCAGCATGAAGTGAACATATTCAGGATGCTAAATTGCGAGCGGATTTGTGATATCTCAAATGGTTTGGCCGTGGCGAAGCAACGAATTTATGGAGAGAAAAGGGAAACAAGAAGTGTGTTATAACTTGTGCAAACATTGAATGATTTGGATGAAACTTCAGCTGTGTGTTCGTTGTAAGAAGCCGATTGCATGGATAGGACTTTTGTGAGTCAAAGTTATAGCGCCACCAACTGGCAGCAGGAAGTGTGTCACTTTCAAAAATGCTTTAAATCACAGTCTTATTTACACCCGATTGACTTCAAACTTCATCAGTATAATGTGAAAACATGGCAGATATAGACATATTAATGGATTCCTAAAATTTCAAATACTGTTGCCATGGTAACATGTCAAAGTTTAATAATGTTTTGGCTGTTTTGAGACTCTTAGCATGCTTGAAATTGGTTGAAACTGCTTGAAACTCAACACACACATCAGAGATGTCAGTCAGTACAAATGGGCAAAGCCTCAGAAACGGGTGGGGATGAGGGGCTCTCTAGCGCCACCTTTTGACAAAAGTGAAGGGCTTCGTTTCATCTACAATCACCAAACTCAGTATATATATTGACCTCATCGAGCCGGACAACTTTCTAATTTACAGTCATTAGCTCCAACCAACAGGAAGTCAGATATTTTGGTTTGAAGGTGAATATTTGTGTAATTCAGGGTCTGAGTTTTCACGTTCTCCTCGTAGGCGATTTATTTAATCTCCACCAAACTCGGTCAACATGAAACAAAGATACGGAAGATGCTAAAATGCAAACGAATATTGGATATCTCAAACGGTGTTGCCATGGCGAGGGATTAAATAAGGACAAAAAAGGGGAACAGAAATTCTCTTATATCTTGTAAAATCATATTTTGATTTCAATTAAATTAAGATTGTATGTTCAGTAATTGAACTTGGATTAATTTAAAATGACTATACTATTTTTCAGATCAATATATTTATTTAAAATATTTTTTTGAATAATCTATTGTGTGCCCTCCCCTCAATAAACACAAGATGGCAGCATTGTGTTAGTTTTGAAACAGGATAAAAAAAACATTGCATCTCTCTTTCTCCCTCTCTCTCTCTCTCTCTCTCTCTCTCTCTCTCTCTCTCTCTCTCTCTCTCTCTCTCTCTCTCTCTCTCTCTCTCTCTCTCTGTCTCTCTCTGTGTGTGTGTGTGTGTGTGTGTGTGTGTGTGTGTGTGTGTGTGTGTGTGTGTGTGTGTGTGTGTGTGTGTGTGTGTGTGTGTGTGTGTGTGTGTGTGTGTGTGTGTGTTTCTGAGGACATACATTTGTAGACATTTCATGTGTCCCCATACATATATTGTTCTCTTCGAGCCGGACAACTTTCTAATTTACAGTCATTAGCTCCGACCAACAGGAACTCAGATATTTTGATTTGAAGGGGAATATTTGTATAATTCAGGGTCTGAGTTTTTTGTATAATTCAGGGTCTGAGTTTTTACGTTCTCCTCGTAGGCGATTTATTCAATCTCCACCAAACTCGGTCAAAGTGAAATGGAAGCTTAACGCATTAAAAATATTTAACGCAAATAACACAGCGTCCGTTTTTATATCCATTTTTGCTTAGCGTTACATGATCACGCTCCTATTCATGTAAATGCTTCCAAGCGCAAGACACAAGAGAGCGCGCTGTATGCCAGTGTGTGTGTGTGTGTGTGTGTGTGTCCTGTCTGTGTGTGTGTGTGTGTGTATGTGTGTGTGTCAGTGTCCTGTCTGTGTGGATGCGTCTCATGTCAGCTAATCAAGGGACACTGACACTCACACACACACACACACACACACACTCGACGCATAGATAGACTCGCGTCAGTTTCCTGCTCACATCGAGTTCTCTTTTGCTCTTGAACAAACAATAACACAGAGGATTTTGAGTATTCTCATATTAGAGTCTTAAATGAGTTAAATAACGTCTTAAATTAACTTTAAAGAGTTGTGAGGAAATGAGATGCGCGGGACCGCGCGTGAGATCCGCGGTTGTTCTTAAAGTGACAGGAGCACTGATGATGCCTGTCATTAATGTTCATCAAAGAACAACGGGAACAGAGAAAATTGTAGCTTTAATGATGATTCATCTATATTTCATTTATTATTTATGCAGTTAAGGAAGGTTTGATAACTATTACATTTCTGTATAACAGGGAAGGCCATGGGTAAATATAACATTTATTATTTTGGGTTTATGTAAGGATTTTTTTAAGTTCACTTAAATTAAAATTTGTTTTTTAAAGCCTAATAAATGTTGAAATTGGGAGCTTTCAGTTAAACTGTAATGTAACGTCATTAATGTTTCATAGAGACTTTAGTATCAGTGATACTGGCCTTCATTCATAAAAAGTGACACAGCAGGAAGTGTGTCACTTTCAAAAATGCTAAATCACTGTCTTGTTTTCACCCGATTTACTCCAAACTTCATCAGTATAATGACAAAACATGGCAGATATAGACATACGAATGGATCCCTGATATTTAAAATACTGTTGCCATGGCAGTGTGTCAAAGTTTAATCATTTTTTGGCTGTTTTTGAGGCTCTTAGCATGCTTGAAATTGCTTGAAACTCAACACACACATCAGAGATGTCAGTCAGTGGAAATGGGCAAAGCCTCAGAAATGGGTGTGTTGAAGGAGTGTTTATTACAACATAATCATGGTTTATGAAGACATTTCATGTGTTCCCGTAAATCAAAATAGCTTTAAAAGCATACTAAACAATGTTTTAATAAAAATGTAAAAATGCAGAATGTTTTCTGTGATGGTAGGTTTAGGGGTAGTGTGTTGTGTGTGTGTGTGTGTGTGTGTGTGTGTGTGTGTGTGTGTGTGTGTGTGTGTGTGTGTGTGTGTGTGTGTGTGTGTGTGATATGTAGGCTTAGGGGTAGTGTAGGGGGATAGAATGTACAGTTTGTACAGTATAAAAACCATTAAGTCTATGGAATGCCCTCTGCCTGTCTTTCCCCTTCCCCCTCACTCTCACTCTATCACTGTGTGTGTGTGTGTGTGTGTGTGTGTGTGTGTGTGTGTGTGTGTGTGTGTGTGTGTGTGTGTGTGTGTGCGTGTGTGTGTGTGTGCGTGTGTGTGTGTGTGCGTGTGTGTGTGTGTGTGTGTGTGTGTGTGTGAAGGAGGGGGATGGGTGTTTGTCAACAAAAGCATGCCTCTCTGTTTGTGTGTGAGTGTGTGTGTGTGGGGTCTGGCTACAGCTGCTGTGACCTTTGAAATCTTATGACATGAAATAGTTATTTTACATTTCATTTTATGGATTCAAAATCATATTTCAGCAAATAATAACTTCACATTACAAATTAAACTATGACACTATATCACTATTCGGACAGGACTAATTTTCTAAATGACATTTGAGTTACAATTCTTATCCCCTGACAGCTGTGATTTCATGTACTCATTCAGACAGAACTCTTTTTTTGAACAGATTAATGCACGTGTGTTTTCTACACATGTGCTTTACAGAAGGTCATGTGCTGTGTTTGCAAAGATCACTTTTGACACGTCTTTAAATTAATAATTTACTGATATTCACATTTATTAAAAAATATATTTCACATGATTCTCTACAAGTGTCTGTTTATAATAAACTTCCATAAAATTTAGACACACATCTTTCACTTACCTGACACTGATATTAAAATCATCTTTGCAGTTTCTGTGATTTGGCTCCATTTATAATTTTTTTATTATACTTTTTTTATTGCCTGCCACCCATATTGAAATGAAAGCTCGCTTTTTGATTCAAAAGATTGGTGAACAAACGGTAGCTAAGGTAGGTCAAAAACACATGATGAGAAGTGTTAGGATAATACAACATCAGCATTAGTACAATATTCTGAACTCATTTGAAATTGACATTTGACATCATCTGACATAAAATTAATTAATACAATTTAATTGATCTCATAGATGTGGCTGTTGTGGTTTGTGGTCATAGCAGCACCAACTGCTGCAGTTAATGTGGTGAATTCAGATGACTTTGACATAGTCCTTTTATGTTTTCCCATTTTAAATGCCTATTGCCTGCCGTGCACAGTTAAGCTGATGCCACCGGCGTGGCGGTGCCACCGGCTTGTTAGGGCTCAAGCCTGAAAGGGCGCAGAGCTCTATTGTTTTCCTTAGGATTATTATTATTATTTTATTAGGGCTCAAGCCTGAAAGGGCGCAGAGCCCTATTGTTCCCCTAAGGATTATTAGGGCTCAAGCCTGAAAGGGCGCAGAGCCCTATTGTTTTCCTTAGGATTATTATTAGGGCTCAAGCCTGAAAGGGCGCAGAGCCCTATTGTTCCCCTAAGGATTATTCTTTTTTTTTTTTTTTTTTTTTTTTTTTTTTTTCGACTTCTCGGGTACTTTTGGGGCACTTAACATGCTCGAAAACTCTTGAAACTTTGCACACACGTCGGAATGCGCGGCCATCAGAGCCGGGCTGAAGCTGGTACCCGGGTGTGGCAGGGGGGCTCGACAGCGCCCCCTAAGGTGGGGTCTGAAAACTTGGTCTATATATCAAACACACTTGCACGTACATGTATGAAACTCGGTACACATATAGACCTCATCGGGCCGAACAACTTTCGTGCTCTAAGTTACGTGTCAGCCCAACAGGAAGTGAGCTATAATGGGTTGTTCGGAAAACCCATGCTCTGGAATTTAACATACTCCTCCGAGGCCATTGTTTCGATCATCGCCAAACTCGGTCAGCATGAAGAGAACATATTCAGGATGCTAAATTGCCAGCGGATTTGTGATATCTCAAATGGTTTGGCCGTGGCGAAGCAACGAATTTATGGCGAGAAAAGGGAAACAGGAAGTGTGTTATAACTTGTGCAAACATTGACTGATTTGGATGAAACTTCAGCTGTGTGTTCGTTGTAAGAAGCCGATCACATGGATATGACTTTTGTGAGTCAAAGTGATAGCGCCACCAACTGGCAGCAGGAAGTGTGTCACTTTCAAAAATGCTTTAAATCACGGTCTTATTTTCACCTGAGTGACTTCAAACTTCATCAGTATAATGTGAAAACATGGCAGATATACACATATGAATGGATTCCTAAAATTTGAAATAATGTTGCCATGGCAACGTGTCAAAGTTTAATAATCTTTTGGCTGTTCTGAGGCTCTTAGCATCCTTGAAATTGCTTCAAACTGCTTGAAACTCAACACACACATCAGACATGTCAGTCAGTACACATTGGCAAAGCCTCAGAAACGAGTGGGGATGAGGGGCTCTCTAGCGCCACCTTTTGACAAAAGTGAAGGGCTTCGTTTCATCTACAATCACCAAACTCAGTAAATATATAGACCTCATCGAGCCGGACAACTTTCTAATTTACAGTCATTAGCTCCAACCAACAGGAAGTCAGATATTTTGGTTTGAAGGTGAATTTTTGTGTAATTCAGGGTCTGAGTTTTTACGTTCTCCTCGTAGGCGATTTATTCAATCTCCACCAAACTCTGTCAACATGAAACAAAGATACGGAAGATGCTAAAATGCAAACGAATATTGGATATCTCAAACGGTGTTGCCATGGCGAGGGATTAAATAAGGACAAAAAAGGGGAACAGAAATTGTCTAATATCTTGTAAAATCATATTTTGATTTCAATTAAATTAAGATTGTATGTTTGGTAATTGAACTTAGATTATTTAAAATTACTATACTATTTTTCAGATGAATATATATATTTTTTAAAAATATTTCTTTAAATAATCTAATGTGCCAGTGTGCCCTCCCCTCAATGAACAGAAGATGGCAGCATTGTGTTAGTTTTGAAGCAGGATAGAAAAAACCTTGTTTCTCTCTCTCTCTCTCTCTCTCCAGGGTCCCCGCGGGATATTAAAAAGTCTTAATTGTCTTTAACCTCTTAACATGTGCCCCATTTTTTGAGAATTCTTTGAAAACGACATACCCAAATGAAAATGTCTGCAGCTCTTAAACCCTATGGTCTATATTCATAAATCTGGTCTTATTTTAAACTAGACACTTGAAATGTTGCTACCCAAGAGTCATAATAACTCAAAGTAATATGGGAACAGAGTAATATACATGTAAATATACATGTAAGTGACTCACGTTTTTTTTTTTTTTACTTAGGGAAAAAAATATTATAATTTAATGTTAAGAGCCTGAAAATAACTTAAATATAAAACTGAATGTCTAATCATGTCATGATTCAAATATGAGGATGATTCTCTCAGTAATGGAGCTTCTGTAAGCTTTTATGTCAAGAAAAGTCTAGGCGAATTTCAAAAAGGCCATTTATTTCAGAAAAATGTGTAATTGTAAAGAGTAGTTTTTCATTCAAATAAATCTGCAATAAACTGCTAATTATAATGGATAAACAGTTACTGAAAAACTAAAGCAACTATTTACAGAGATTACAACGTGTAAAAAACTCATTTAGCTGATGGGAAGCGTCAGTAAGAGTCTGCGCGCTCCACTGCAGTTGCGCCATTGAGAACGCGCAGACTGCGCACAAACAGTATTCACCAAAGCCCACTTACGTAAACTGCGCAAGATAATGCCTTTTGATTGGTTACTAAGTCCATCAATCAAACCTTTGTTGGAAAGGCATTGGCTGGGCACCGAGTGCCTTTATCCAACGAAAACCATGCGCGCAATGATTGACAGCTCACCAAGCCTGTAAGGCGCTTCCTCTATGATGCATCCCAGTAGAGTCTCTGATTGGAGGAGAGAGACGAGGGAGGGTTTATAATACGTGGGAGAGACTATTCTAGCAGGGGGAGTTTGCCAGAAAAGGATTAGAATCGATATTTCATTGAAAATGGACATGATTGATTACGCTAACTCAAAACTCCCTTGCAAACAACGAAGGATTTTTTGTTTTTTCCCTATTTTTTCGTTGTTTTGGATTAAAAAGTGGGATGCATTTTGAAGAGTGGACTCTTACACAGAGATGTATGCGGGTGTTTATTGGATTCGTCCGATCTGATCCGAACTACAGGAGATGAAAGATGAGTACCGCTAATATTATGCTAATGTTTACATGGCCGGTCCTTTAGCGTTTCATTTAACCCTTTCCTCTCTGGTTTATTTATTGCAAAAACAAGTTCAGAACATGAATCTTGAGTGTTTTAGCTTTCAAATGATGTATAGTTTGTGATAGTTGATTGAATATTTTGTATAAAACAAAAGTAAATAAAAGTACACACACGCCCACTTCCGTCAATCCCCCTCTTCAGCTTCAGTTCTTCCAGTTCACGCGATCGTGATAGCAAAGGCGAATCTTTCTCACCTGCCATCTCGTATAATGACCAAATAAAAGTTTGATATGCCCGATAGCACTAAACAAAGAGTTTAAAAAGCGGTGAAAACCCCGAACTCATTCACACGGACTGATGTCAGACTGGCCGCGGATTCTGCAGGCGTTTGCCGCCGGTCAGCGCTCGCGCGAGTGAACCGAATCTAGGCATATTCATACATATCCATATCTATGGGCTCATCATTACTGCAGGTCTTAAAGTGAAAGCAACCCAATATAGCCGAGCCTATACCCCCTCCTGCCTGTGTCGTTAGTATTAATCAAACAACAACAACGGGGAAAAACAAACAGTAGCCCTAAACTTAAAGCACTGTTTGTATCTGTATATTTAAGTTGTATTTATTTGTCCTATTGTCAAACAAGATTCATGCATTTTGTTTGTTTTATTGCCATGTGTGACTATTGTGCATCTAATATAATGATATGGTAAATGTGGCATCCTAATTATGAAAAAAAAAAGAAACATGCACATTTCTGAAAATAACTTCACAAAATCAGTAATTTTGATCTCACAAAAAATGTATATACATACACACACACTACCGGTCAAAAGTTTGAGAACGGTTCGATTTTTAAAATGTTTTTTAAAGAAGTCTCTCCTGCTCACCGAGGCTGCATTTATTTGATCCAAAATACAGCAAAGACAGTATTATTGTGAATATGTTTTTTTATTTTTTTATTTAAAATAACTATATTTCAATATATATCTTAAATAGAATTTATTTCTGTGATTCAAAGCTGAATTTTCAGCATCATTGCTCCAGACTTTAGAGTCACATAATCCTTCAGAAATCTTTTTTTTTTTTTTTACTTTTTTTTATCCATCAAAGAATCCAAAAAAAATGTTTTACACAACTGTGTTCAACACTGATAATAAACATAAATGTTTGTTGATCATCAGATCCTCATATGAGAATGATTAGTGATTTAGTGAAGGATCATGTGACACTGAAGACTGGAGTAATGATGTTAAATTCAGCTTTGATCACAGGAATAAATGACACTTTACTATATATTCACATAGAAAACAGTCACAACAGAACTGTCACAATATTACAGCTTTTTGTATTTTTAATAACATAAATGCAGCATTGGTGAGCAGAATGTAAAAACATTTAAAAATCTTACCGTTCTCAGACTTTAGACCGGTAGTGTGTTTGTATATTAATCCTGGTGGGATTGAGCTATGAGGAAGTGCAAGATTACTAATACTTTGTTCAATTTGAATAAATTAATTTGCTTTGCAAGTAATTTTGTGATTCTGCATTTCCTTTTGTACGTTTTTTTTTTAAATTGCGTGATATAGGTCTTAAATTTAATTCATAATGGTCTTGAAAAGGTCTTAAAAAGTCTTAAATTTGACTTGGTGAAACCTGCAGATACCCTGTCTCTCTCTCTCTCTCTCTCTCTCTCTCTCTCTCTCTCTCTCTCTCTCTCTCTCTCTCTCTCTCTCTCTCTCTCTGTCTGTCTCTCTCTCTCTCTCTCTCTCTCTCTTTGTCTGTCTCTCTCTGTCTCTCTCTCTCTGTTTTTACGTTCTCCTCGTAGGCGATTTATTCAATCTCCACCAAACTCGGTCAACATGAAACAAAGATATGGAAGATGCTAAAATTCGAACGAATATTGGATATCGAGCCGGACAACTTTCTAATTTACAGTCATTAGCTCCGACCAACAGGAAGTCAGATATTTTGATTTGATGGGGAATATTTGTATAATTCAGGGTCTGAGTTTTTACGTTCTCCTCGTAGGCGATTTATTCAATCTCCACCAAACTCGGTCAACATGAAACAAAGATATGGAAGATGCTAAAATGCGAACGAATATTGGATATCTCAAACGGTGTTGCCATGGCGAGGGATTAAATAAGGACAAAAAAGGGGAACAGAAATTCTCTCATATCTTGTAAAATCATATTTTGATTTCAATTAAATTAAGATTGTATGGTATTCTGAACTCATTATGATTTGACCTTTGACATCATCTGACATGAAATTAATTTAAATGTAATTGATCTCATAGATGTGGTCCTATATGTGATCCTATGACATTACAATTCATCTATATTTAAATTACATCATGGGTGTGGCTTATGGTCATAATGGCACCAGCTGCTGCAGTAAATGTGGCATATTCGAGTGATTTTTAAAATGCTCTCCTGTTTAAATGCATATTGCCTGCCATGCACAGTTAAGCTGATGCCACCGGCGTGGCGGTGCCACCGGCTTGAGCCCGTCATCGCTGCTCGCAGCTTTAATTAGGGCTCAAGCCTGAAAGGGCGCAGAGCCCTATTGTTCCCCTAAGGATTATTTATTTATTTATTTTTTTTTATTTTTTTTTTCGACTTCTCGGGTACTTTTGGGGCACTTAACATGCTCGAAAACTCTTGAAACTTTGCACACACGTCGGAATGCGCGGCCATCAGAGCCGGGCTGAAGCTGGTACCCGGGCGTGGCAGGGGGGCTCGACAGCGCCCCCTAAGGTGGGGTCTGAAAACTTGGTCCATATATGAAACACACTTGCACGTACATATATGAAACTCGGTACACATATAGACCTCATCGGGCCGAACAACTTTCGTGCTCTAAGTTACGTGTCAGCCCAACAGGAAGTGAGCTATAATGGGTTGTTCGGAAAACCCATGCTCTGGAATTTAATATACTCCTCCGAGGCCATTGTTTCGATCATTGCCAAACTCGGTCAGCATGAAGTGAACATATTCAGGATGCTAAATTGCGAGCGGATTTTTGATATCTCAAATGGTTTGGCCGTGGCGAAGCAACGAATTTATGGCGAGAAAAGGGAAACAGGAAGTGTGTTATAACTTGTGCAAACATTGACTGATTTGGATGAAACTTCAGCTGTGTGTTCGTTGTAAGAAGCCGATCGCATGGATATGACTTTTGTGAGTCAAAGTGATAGCGCCACCAACTGGCAGCAGGAAGTGTGTCACTTTCAAAAATGCTTTAAATCACGGTCTTATTTTCACCTGAGTGACTTCAAACTTCATCAGTATAATGTGAAAACATGGCAGATATACACATATGAATGGATTCCTAAAATTTTAAATAATGTTGCCATGGCAACGTGTCAAAGTTTAATAATCTTTTGGCTGTTCTGAGGCTCTTAGCATCCTTGAAATTGCTTGAAACTGCTTGAAACTCAACACACACATCAGACATGTCAGTCAGTACACATTGGCAAAGCCTCAGAAACGAGTGGGGATGAGGGGCTCTATAGCGCCACCTTTTGACAAAAGTGAAGGGCTTCGTTTCATCTACAATCACCAAACTCAGTATATATATAGACCTCATCGAGCCGGACAACTTTCTAATTTACAGTCATTAGCTCCAACCAACAGGAAGTCAGATATTTTGGTTTGAAGGTGAATTTTTGTGTAATTCAGGGTCTGAGTTTTTACGTTCTCCTCGTAGGCGATTTATTCAATCTCCACCAAACTCTGTCAAAATGAAACAAAGATACAGAAGATGCTAAAATGCGAACGGATATTGGATATCTCAAACGGTGTTGCCATGGCGAGGGATTAAATAAGGACAAAAAAGGGGAACAGAAATTGTCTAATATCTTGTAAAATCATATTTTGATTTCAATTAAATTAAGATTGTATGTTTGGTAATTGAACTTAGATTATTTAAAATTACTATACTATTTTTCAGATGAATATATATATTTTTTATAAATATTTCTTTAAATAATCTAATGTGCCAGTGTGCCCTCCCCTCAATGAACAGAAGATGGCAGCATTGTGTTAGTTTTGAAGCAGGATAGAAAAAACCTTGTTTCTCTCTCTCTCTCTCTCTCTCTCTCTCCAGGGTCCCCGCGGGATATTAAAAAGTCTTAATTGTCTTTAACCTCTTAACATGTGCCCCATTTTTTGAGAATTCTTTGAAAACGACATACCCAAATGAAAATGTCTGCAGCTCTTAAACCCTATGGTCTATATTCATAAATCTGGTCTTATTTTAAACTAGACACTTGAAATGTTGCTACCCAAGAGTCATAATAACTCAAAGTAATATGGGAACAGAGTAATATACATGTATAAGTGACTCACGTTTTTTTTTTTTTTTTTTTTTTACTTAGGGAAAAAAATATTATAATTTAATGTTAAGAGCCTGAAAATAACTTAAATATAAAACTGAATGTCTAATCATGTCATGATTCAAATATGAGGATGATTCTCTCAGTAATGTAGCTTCTGTGAGCTTTTATGTCAAGAAAAGTCTAGGCGAATTTCAAAAAGGCCATTTATTTCATAAAAATGTGTAATTGTAAAGAGTAGTTTTTCATTCAAATAAATCTGCAATAAACTGCTAATTATAATGGATAAACAGTTACTGAAAAACTAAAGCAACTATTTACAGAGATTACAAAGTGTAAAAAAACTCATTTAGCTGATGGGAAGCGTCAGTAAGAGTCTGCGCGCTCCACTGCAGTTGCGCCATTGAGAACGCGCAGACTGCGCACAAACAGTATTCACCAAAGCCCACTTACGTAAACTGCGCAAGATAATGCCTTTTGATTGGTTACTAAGTCCATCAATCAAACCTTTGTTGGAAAGGCATTGGCTGGGCACCGAGTGCCTTTATCCAACGAAAACCATGGGCGCAATGATTGACAGCTCACCAAGCCTGTAAGGCGCTTCCTCTTTATGATGCATCCCAGTAGAGTCTCTGATTGGAGGAGAGAAACGAGGGATGGTTTATAATACGTGGGAGAGACTATTCTAGCAGGGGGAGTTTGCCAGAAAAGGATTAGAATCGATATTTCATTGAAAATGGACATGATTGATTACGCTAACTCAAAACTCCCTTGCAAACAACGAAGGATTTTTTGTTTTTTCCCTATTTTTTCGTTGTTTTGGATTAAAAAGTGGGATGCATTTTGAAGAGTGGACTCTTACACAGAGATGTATGCGGGTGTTTATTGGATTCGTCCGATCTGATCTGAACGACAGGAGATGAAAGATGAGTATCGCTAATATTATGCTAATGTTTACATGGCCGGTCCTTTAGCGTTTCATTTAACCCTTTCCTCTCTGGTTTATTTATTGCAAAAACAAGTTCAGAACATGAATCTTGAGTGTTTTAGCTTTCAAATGATGTATAGTTTGTGATAGTTGATTGAATATTTTGTATAAAACAAAAGTAAATAAAAGTACACACACGCCCACTTCCGTCAACCCCCCTCTTCAGCTTCAGTTCTCCAGTTCTTCCAGTTCACGCGATCGTGATAGCAAAGGCGAATCTTTCTCACCTGCCATCTCGTATAATGACCAAATAAAAGTTTGATATGCCCGATAGCACTAAACAAAGAGTTTAAAAAGCGGTGAAAACCCCGAACTCATTCGCTACTGACACACGGACTGATGTCAGACTGGCCGCGGATTCTGCAGGCGTTTGCCGCCGGTCAGCGCTCGCGCGAGTGAACCGAATCTAGGCATATTCATACATATCCATATCTATGGGCTCATCATTACTGTAGGTCTTAAAGTGAAAGCAACCCAATATAGCCGAGCCTATACCCCCTCCTGCCTGTGTCGTTAGTATTAATCAAACAACAACAACGGGGAAAAACAAACAGTAGCCCTAAACTTAAAGCACTGTTTGTATCTGTATATTTAAGTTGTATTTATTTGTCCTATTGTCAAACAAGATTCATGCATTTTGTTTGTTTTATTGCCATGTGTGACTATTGTGCATCTAATATAATGATATGGTAAATGTGGCATCCTAATTATGAAAAAAAAAAAGAAACATGCACATTTCTGAAAATAACTTCACAAAATCAGTAATTTTGATCTCACAAAAAATGTATATACATACACACACACTACCGGTCAAAAGTTTGAGAACGGTTCGATTTTTAAAATGTTTTTTAAAGAAGTCTCTCCTGCTCACCGAGGCTGCATTTATTTGATCCAAAATACAGCAAAGACAGTATTATTGTGAATATGTTTTTTTATTTTTTTATTTAAAATAACTATATTTCAATATATATCTTAAATAGAATTTATTTCTGTGATTCAAAGCTGAATTTTCAGCATCATTGCTCCAGACTTTAGAGTCACATAATCCTTCAGAAATCTTTTTTTTTTTTTTTTTTTTTACTTTTTTTTATCCATCAAAGAATCCAAAAAAAAATGTTTTACACAACTGTGTTCAACACTGATAATAAACATAAATGTTTGTTGATCATCAGATCCTCATATGAGAATGATTAGTGATTTAGTGAAGGATCATGTGACACTGAAGACTGGAGTAATGATGATAAATTCAGCTTTGATCACAGGAATAAATGACACTTTACTATATATTCACATAGAAAACAGTCACAACAGAACTGTCACAATATTACAGCTTTTTGTATTTTTAATAACATAAATGCAGCATTGGTGAGCAGAATGTAAAAACATTTAAAAATCTTACCGTTCTCAGACTTTAGACCGGTAGTGTGTTTGTATATTAATCCTGGTGGGATTGAGCTATAAGGAAGTGCAAGATTACTAATACTTTGTTCAATTTGAATAAATTAATTTGCTTTGCAAGTAATTTTGTGATTCTGCATTTCCTTTTGTACGTTTTTTTTTTTTAAATTGCGTGATATAGGTCTTAAATTTAATTCATAATGGTCTTGAAAAGGTCTTAAAAAGTCTTAAATTTGACTTGGTGAAACCTGCAGATACCCTCTCTCTCTCTCTCTCTCTCTCTCTCTCTCTCTCTCTCTCTCTCTCTCTCTTTGTCTGTCTCTCTCTCTCTCTCTCTCTCTCTTTGTCTGTCTCTCTCTGTCTATCTCTCTGTCTCTCTCTCTCTGTTTTTACGTTCTCCTCGTAGGCGATTTATTCAATCTCCACCAAACTCGGTCAACATGAAACAAAGATATGGAAGATGCTAAAATTCGAACGAATATTGGATATCGAGCCGGACAACTTTCTAATTTACAGTAATTAGCTCCGACCAACAGGAAGTCAGATATTTTGGTTTGAAGGTGAATATTTGTGTAATTCAGGGTCTGAGTTTTCACGTTCTCCTCGTAGGCGATTTATTCAATCTCCACCAAACTCGGTCAACATGAAACAAAGATATGGAAGATGCTAAAATTCGAACGAATATTGGATATCGAGCCGGACAACTTTCTAATTTACAGTCATTAGCTCCGACCAACAGGAAGTCAGATATTTTGATTTGATGGGGAATATTTGTATAATTCAGGGTCTGAGTTTTTACGTTCTCCTCGTAGGCGATTTATTCAATCTCCACCAAACTCGGTCAACATGAAACAAAGATATGGAAGATGCTAAAATGCGAACGAATATTGGATATCTCAAACGGTGTTGCCATGGCGAGGGATTAAATAAGGACAAAAAAGGGGAACAGAAATTCTCTCATATCTTGTAAAATCATATTTTGATTTCAATTAAATTAAGATTGTATGGTATTCTGAACTCATTATGATTTGACCTTTGACATCATCTGACATGAAATTAATTTAAATGTAATTGATCTCATAGATGTGGTCCTATATGTGATCCTATGACATTACAATTCATCTATATTTAAATTACATCATGGGAGTGGCTTATGGTCATAATGGCACCAGCTGCTGCAGTAAATGTGGCATATTCGAGTGATTTTTAAAATGCTCTCCTGTTTAAATGCATATTGCCTGCCATGCACAGTTAAGCTGATGCCACCGGCGTGGCGGTGCCACCGGCTTGAGCCCGTCATCGCTGCTCGCAGCTTTAATTATTATTATTATTATTATTTTTAGCGACTAAATGGGCACTTTTGGGGCCCTTACCATGCTCAAAAACTCTTGAAACTTTGCAGATACGTCAGAATCTGCGGCCATCAGGGCCGGGCTGAAGCTGATACCCGGGCGTGGCAGGGGGGCTCAACAGCGCCCCCTATTAAAATTTGGTCTATATATCAAACACACTTGCACGTACATGTATGAAACTCGGTACACATATAGACCTCATCGGGCCGAACAACTTTCGTGCTCTAAGTTACGCGTCAGCCAAACAGGAAGTGAGCTATAATGGGTTGTTCGGAAAACCCATGCTCTGGAATTTAATATACTCCTCCGAGGCCATTGTTTCGATCATCGCCAAACTCGGTCAGCATGAAGTGAACATATTCAGGATGCTAAATTGCGAGCGGATTTTTGATATCTCAAACGGTTTGGCCGTGGCGAAGCAACGAATTTATGGCTAGAAAAGGGAAACAGGAAGTGTGTTATAACTTGTGCAAACATTGAATGATTTGGATGAAACTTCAGCTGTGTATTTGTTGTAAGAGGCCGATCACATGGATATGACTTTTGTGAGTCAAAGTTATAGCGCCACCAACTGGCAGCAGGAAGTGTGTCACTTTCAAAAATGCTTTAAATCACAGTCTTATTTACACCCGATTGACTTCAAACTTCATCAGTATAATGTGAAAACATGACAGATAGAGACATATGAAATGGATTCCTGAAATTTGAAGTACTGTTGCCATGGCAACGTGTCAAAGTTTAATAATGTTTTTGGCTGTTTTTGAGACTCTTAGCATGCTTGAAACTGCTTGAAACTTAACACACACATCAGAGATGTCAGTCAGTACACATGGGCAAAGCCTCAGAAACGGGCGGGGATGAGGGGCTCTATAGCGTCACCTTTTGACAAAAGTGGGGGGGTTAGTTTTATCTTCAGTCCCCAAACTCGGTACATATATTGTTCTCTTCGAGCCGGACAACTTTCTAATTTACAGTTATTAGCTTCGACCAACAGGAAGTCAGATATTTTGGTTTGAAGGTGAATATTTGTGTAATTCAGGGTCTGAGTTTTCACGTTCTCCTCGTAGGCGATTTATTCAATCTCCACCAAACTCTGTCAAAGTGAAACAAAGATACGGAAGATGCTAAAATGCGAACGGATATTGGATATCTCAAACGGTGTTCCCATGCCAAGGGATTAAATAAGGACAAAAAAGGGGAACAGAAATTCTCTCATATCTTGTAAAATCATATTTTTATTTCAATTAAATTAAGATTGTATGTTTGGTAATTGAACTTAGATTAATTTAAAATGACTGTACTATTTTTCAGATCAATATATTTATTTATTTAAAATATTTCTATCAATAACCTATTCTGTCTCTGTGTGTGTGCCCCTCAATGAACACAAGATGGCAGCATTGTATTAGTTTTGAAGCAGGATATAAAAAAAACTGGTTTCTCTCTCTCTCTCTCTCTCTCTCTCTCTCTCATATATTGTTCTCCTCGAGCCGGACAAATTTCTAATTTAACTAATCTAATTTAACTAATTTAAAACTTTCTAATTTTAAATAAAAACGTCATGTGCTGTGTTTGCCAAGATCACGTATGATGCATATTGCAGGGTATATGCAGGAATCCTGAAGTAAATTTTAATACCTTTTTAAGACTTTTTTAAGACCTTCTCAAAATATTTAAAGACCTCATCGGCGATGAGAACTACTGTTGAGCAATAAAATAAAAATATATAATCATAAGCTATGACAAAAATATATATTAAATTAGGTGAGTGGATAGTTAAAAAAAATTGCAATTACAAAAAGTAATTCTTTAAAAAACATCTCTGGACTAATTTTATAAAATCTAAAAATGTTAATGAAAAGGTACAAATTACTTTGTGTTCTTATTAAATACATTGATAAAAAAAACAATTTATATTTAATTTATATATGAATGTAAATAATTATATGGGCCTACACAAATAATATAACATTTCAAGATTTATAGTTTATTGTAAACGTAATGTGCAGCTCTGTAAAGGGGCAACAAATATATCTTGTGAGACTTTCTCTCTTGATGATGATAATTTAACCCTTTCATATAGGCTATCACAAATAACTATCACTTGAAATAAAAACATCATGTGATGTGTTTGCTAAGATCACGTATGATGCACATGTCTTTAAATGAATTATTTACTGATATAATATAAATGTATTAAAACATAAATTTCACATGATTTTATAAAAGTGGCTATTTATAATAAACTTCCATAAAATGTAGACACGCATCTTACTCTTACCTGACACTGATATTAAAATAATCTTTGCAGTTTCTGTGATTTGGCTCCATTTATAAATTTTTTTATTAAATTTTTTTTATTGGACCACCCATATTAAAATGAAAGCACGCTTTATGGTGCATAAGATTGGTGCACAAACGGTAGCTAAGGTAGCTCAAAAACACATGAAGAGAAGTGTTAGAATAAAACAACATCAGCATTCGAATGGTATTCTGAACTCATTCCAATTTGACCTTTGACATAGTCTGACATGAAATTCATATAAATTTAATTGATCTCATAGATGTGGTTTGTGGTCATAGCAGCACCAACTACTGCAGTTAATGTGGTGAATTCAGATGACTTTGACATAGTCCTTTTATGTTTTCCCATTTTAAATGCCTATTACCTGCAGTGCACAGTTAAGCTGATGCCACCGGCGTGGCGGTGCCACCGGCTTGAGCCCGTCATCGCTGCTCGCAGCTTTAATTAGGGCTCAAGCCTGAAAGGGCGCAGAGCCCTATTGTTCCCCTAAGGATTATTAGGGCTCAAGCCTGAAAGGGCGCAGAGCCCTATTGTTTTCCTTAGGATTATTATTATTATTATTATTATTATTATTTTTTTTTTTTTTATCGACTAAATGGGCACTTTTGGGGCCCTTACCATGCTCAAAAACTCTTGAAACTTTGCAGATACGTCAGAATCTGCGGCCATCAGGGCCGGGCTGAAGCTGATACCCGGGCGTGGCAGGGGGGCTCAACAGCGCCCCCTATTAAAATTTGGTCTATATATCAAACACACTTGCACGTACATGTATGAAACTCGGTACACATATAGACCTCATCGGGCCGAACAACTTTCGTGCTCTAAGTTACGCGTCAGCCCAACAGGAAGTGAGCTATAATGGGTTGTTCGGAAAACCCATGCTCTGGAATTTAATATACTCCTCCGAGGCCATTGTTTCGATCATTGCCAAACTCGGTCAGCATGAAGTGAACATATTCAGGATGCTAAATTGCGAGCGGATTTTTGATATCTCAAACGGTTTGGCCGTGGCGAAGCAACGAATTTATGGCGAGAAAAGGGAAACAGGAAGTGTGTTATAACTTGTGCAAACATTGAATGATTTGGATGAAACTTCAGCTGTGTATTCGTTGTAAGAGGCCGATCACATGGATATGACTTTTGTGAGTCAAAGTTATAGCGCCACCAACTGGCAGCAGGAAGTGTGTCACTTTCAAAAATGCTTTAAATCACAGTCTTATTTACACCCGATTGACTTCAAACTTCATCAGTATAATGTGAAAACATGACAGATAGAGACATATGAAATGGATTCCTGAAATTTGAAGTACTGTTGCCATGGCAACGTGTCAAAGTTTAATAATGTTTTTGGCTGTTTTTGAGACTCTTAGCATGCTTGAAACTGCTTGAAACTTAACACACACATCAGAGATGTCAGTCAGTACACATGGGCAAAGCCTCAGAAACGGGCGGGGATGAGGGGCTCTATAGCGCCACCTTTTGACAAAAGTGGGGGGGTTAGTTTTATCTTCAGTCCCCAAACTCGGTACATATATTGTTCTCTTCGAGCCGGACAACTTTCTAATTTACAGTTATTAGCTTCGACCAACAGGAAGTCAGATATTTTGGTTTGAAGGTGAATATTTGTGTAATTCAGGGTCTGAGTTTTCACGTTCTTCTCGTAGGCGATTTATTCAATCTCCACCAAACTCGGTCAACATGAAACAAAGATACGGAAGATGCTAAAATGCGAACGGATATTGGATATCTCAAACGGTGTTCCCATGCCAAGGGATTAAATAAGGACAAAAAAGGGGAACAGAAATTCTCTCATATCTTGTAAAATCATATTTTTATTTCAATTAAATTAAGATTGTATGTTTGGTAATTGAACTTAGATTAATTTAAAATGACTGTACTATTTTTCAGATCAATATATTTATTTATTTAAAATATTTCTATCAATAACCTATTCTGTCTCTGTGTGTGTGCCCCTCAATGAACACAAGATGGCAGCATTGTATTAGTTTTGAAGCAGGATATAAAAAAAACTGGTTTCTCTCTCTCTCTCTCTCTCTCTCTCTCTCTCTGTTCTCCTCGAGCCGGACAAATTTCTAATTTAACTAATCTAATTTAACTAATTTAAAACTTTCTAATTTTAAATAAAAACGTCATGTGCTGTGTTTGCCAAGATCACGTATGATGCATATGCAGGGTATATGCAGGAATCCTGAAGTAAATTTTAATACCTTTTTAAGACTTTTTTAAGACCTTCTCAAAATATTTAAAGACCTCATCGGCGATGAGAACTACTGTTGAGCAATAAAATAAAAATATATAATCATAAGCTATGACAAAAATATATATTAAATTAGGTGAGTGGATAGTTAAAAAAAATTGCAATTACAAAAAGTTATTCTTTAAAAAACATCTCTGGACTAATTTTATAAAATCTAAAAATGTTAATGAAAAGGTACAAATTACTTTGTGTTCTTATTAAATACATTGATAAAAAAAACAATTTATATTTAATTTATATATGAATGTAAATAATTATATGGGCCTACACAAATAATATAACATTTCAAGATTTATAGTTTATTGTAAACGTAATGTGCAGCTCTGTAAAGGGGCAACAAATATATGATAGATACGTGAGAACAAGATTTTTTTTAATCATCTTTAAGTGCACAAAACTATGAAAATATATGAAAGCGTGGCACAATGCGCTTATGCGCATCCCGGGTGCAGAATGATGCGCTTAAAGCAACATGGAGTCAGAGGGCGCAGTGCACCGCGAGTGCACATTAAAAAGTTCACGGCATAAAGAGACGATGAGCGTTGAGCGCACAAATCCTAGTCTACTATGTATATCGGTCGGTTTCTTCACAGTTTTAAATTCCGGTTATTGTGCGTGTGATGCCTTGTGTTGTCACCCGGGTAGGGAGCACAACATCGTTCAGAAACCGCTAGATAAACTCCAGGAAGATAAATTATTTTATCTACATATCAAGTATTATAACGGGAATATATCATCTTGGAGTGAGCTTTACCGAGCAGCTGACTGACTGTAACCAAACGCGACACGCAGTTTGAATCTCAACACACACATCAGAGATGTCAGTCAGTACACATGGGCAAAGCATCAGAAACGGGCGGGGATGTTTTAACAATGTTTTAATAAAAATGTAAAAATGCAGAATGTTTTCTGTGATGGTAGGTTTAGGGGTAGTGTGTGTGTGTGTGTGTGTGTGTGTGTGTGTCTGTGTGTGCGATATGTAGGCTTAGGGGTAGTGTAGGGGGATAGAATGTACAGTTTGTACAGTATAAAAACCATTAAGTCTATGGAATGCCCTCTGCCTGCCTTTCCCCTTCCCCCTCTCTATCACTCTCTGTGTGTGTGTGTGTGTGTGTGTGGGGGGGGGGGGGGGGGTCTCTCTCTCACCCTGTGAGTTTATGTGTGTGTGCCTTTCTCTCAGTCCTTCCCCTCCCCCCTCACTCTCACTCTATCATTGTGTGTGTGTGTGTGTGTGTGTGTGTGTGTGTGTGTGTGTGTGTGTGTGTGTGTGTGTGTGTGTGTGTGACTTTCTCTCTTGATGATGATAATTTAACCCTTTCATATAGGCTATCACAAATAACTATCACTTGAAATAAAAACATCATGTGATGTGTTTGCTAAGATCACGTATGATGCACATGTCTTTAAATGAATTATTTACTGATATAATATAAATGTATTAAAACATAAATTTCACATGATTTTATAAAAGTGGCTATTTATAATAAACTTCCATAAAATGTAGACACGCATCTTACTCTTACCTGACACTGATATTAAAATCATCTTTGCAGTTTCTGTGATTTGGCTCCATTTATACATTTTTTTATTACATTTTTTTTATTGGACCACCCATATTAAAATGAAAGCACGCTTTATGGTGCATAAGATTGGTGCACAAACGGTAGCTAAGGTAGCTCAAAAACACATGAAGAGAAGTGTTAGAATAAAACAACATCAGCATTCGAATGGTATTCTGAACTCATTCCAATTTGACCTTTGACATAGTCTGACATGAAATTCATATAAATTTAATTGATCTCATAGATGTGGTTTGTGGTCATAGCAGCACCAACTACTGCAGTTAATGTGGTGAATTCAGATGACTTTGACATAGTCCTTTTATGTTTTCCCATTTTAAATGCCTATTACCTGCAGTGCACAGTTAAGCTGATGCCACCGGCGTGGCGGTGCCACCGGCTTGAGCCCGTCATCGCTGCTCGCAGCTTTAATTATTATTATTATTATTTTTTTTTCTTTTTTTTTTCGACTTCTCGGGTACTTTTGGGGCACTTAACATGCTCGAAAACTCTTGAAACTTCGCACACACGTCGGAATGCGCGGCCATCAGAGCCGGGCTGAAGCTGGTACCCGGGCGTGGCAGGGGGGCTCGACAGCGCCCCCTAAGGTGGGGTCTGAAAACTTGGTCCATATATCAAACACACTTGCACGTACATGTATGAAACTCGGTACACATATAGACCTCATCGGGCCGAACAACTTTCGTGCTCTAAGTTACGTGTCAGCCCAACAGGAAGTGAGCTATAATGGGTTGTTCGGAAAACCCATGCTCTGGAATTTAATATACTCCTCCGAGGCCATTGTTTCGATCATCGCCAAACTCGGTCAGCATGAAGTGAACATATTCAGGATGCTAAATTGCGAGCGGATTTTTGATATCTCAAATGGTTTGGCCGTGGCGAAGCAACGAATTTATGGCGAGAAAAGGGAAACAGGAAGTGTGTTATAACTTGTGCAAACATTGAATGATTTGGATGAAACTTCAGCTGTGTGTTCGTTGTAAGAAGCCGATCGCATGGATAGGACTTTTGTGAGTCAAAGTTATAGCGCCACCAACTGGCAGCAGGAAGTGTGTCACTTTCAAAAATGCTTTAAATCACAGTCTTATTTACACCCGATTGACTTCAAACTTCATCAGTATAATGTGAAAACATGGCAGATATAGACATATTAATGGATTCCTAAAATTTCAAATACTGTTGCCATGGTAACATGTCAAAGTTTAATAATGTTTTGGCTGTTTTGAGACTCTTAGCATGCTTGAAATTGCTTGAAACTGCTTGAAACTCAACACACACATCAGAGATGTCAGTCAGTACAAATGGGCAAAGCCTCAGAAACGGGTGG
The DNA here is from genome assembly GCA_023566225.1 of Romanogobio albipinnatus. Classification (NCBI taxonomy): domain Eukaryota; kingdom Metazoa; phylum Chordata; class Actinopteri; order Cypriniformes; family Gobionidae; genus Romanogobio; species Romanogobio albipinnatus. The sequence goes on from CM042244.1 coordinate 30,002,299, forward strand.
GGATGAGGGGCTCTCTAGCGCCACCTTTTGACAAAAGTGAAGGGCTTCGTTTCATCTACAATCACCAAACTCAGTATATATATTGACCTCATCGAGCCGGACAACTTTCTAATTTACAGTCATTAGGTCCGACCAACAGGAAGTCAGATATTTTGGTTTGAAGGTGAATATTTGTGTAATTCAGGGTCTGAGTTTTTACGTTCTCCTCGTAGGCGATTTATTCAATCTCCACCAAACTTGGTCAACATGAAACAAAGATACGGAAGATGCTAAAATGCGAACGAATATTGGATATCTCAAACGGTGTTGCCATGGCGAGGGATTAAATGAGGACAAAAAAGGGGAACAGAAATTGTCTAATATCTTGTAAAATCATATTTTGATTTCAATTAAATTAAGATTGTATGTTTGGTAATTGAACTTAGATTAATTTAAAATTACTATACTATTTTTCAGATGAATATATATATTTTTTATAAATATTTCTTTGAATAATTCCTTGATTCCTTGATTCCTTGATGCCCTTCCCTCAATGAACACAAGATGGCAGCATTGTGTTAGTTTTGAAGCAGGAAAAAAAAAGCTTGTTTCTCTCTCTCTCTCTCTCTCTCTCTCTCTCTCTCTCTCTCTCTCTCTCTCTCTCTCTCTCTCTCTCTCTCTCTCTCTCTCTCCAGGGTCCCCGCGGGATATTAAAAAGTCTTAAATGTCTTTAAATTAAAAATCAAAAGTCCATGTAAGGCTACTCCATTGCTCATTGAAATGCTCCCGCAATGTTTTAGAGAGAGAGAGAGAGAGAGAGAGAGAGAGAGAGTGTGTGTGTGTGTGTTCTTAGTTCGTTTTTTCGCTAGTGAGAGACCAACATGCATCTTATATAGCAGCCAATCAGCTTTCATGTTATTGGCGCGAGGCTCTTTCTGATTATACCACAGACGCATCAAACGGATTTTATTCTTCAGCTTCAGTTCTCCAGTTCTTCCAGTTCACGCGATCGTGATAGCAAAGGCGAATCTTTCTCACCTGCCATCTCGTATAATGACCAAATAAAAGTTTGATATGCCCGATAGCACTAAACAAAGAGTTTAAAAAGCGGTGAAAACCCCGAACTCATTCGCTACTGACACACGGACTGATGTCAGACTGGCCGCGGATTCTGCAGGCGTTTGCCGCCGGTCAGCGCTCGCGCGAGTGAACCGAATCTAGGCATATTCATACATATCCATATCTATGGGCTCATCATTACTGTAGGTCTTAAAGTGAAAGCAACCCAATATAGCCGAGCCTATACCCCCTCCTGCCTGTGTCGTTAGTATTAATCAAACAACAACAATGGGGAAAAACAAACAGTAGCCCTAAACTTAAAGCACTGTTTGTATCTGTATATTTAAGTTGTATTTATTTGTCCTATTGTCAAACAAGATTCATGCATTTTGTTTGTTTTATTGCCATGTGTGACTATTGTGCATCTAATATAATGATATGGTAAATGTGGCATCCTAATTATGAAAAAAAAAAAGAAACATGCACATTTCTGAAAATGACCATCACAAAATCAGTAATTTTGATCTCACAAAAAATGTATATACATACACACACACTACCGGTCAAAAGTTTGAGAACGGTTCGATTTTTAAAATGTTTTTTAAAGAAGTCTCTCCTGCTCACCGAGGCTGCATTTATTTGATCCAAAATACAGCAAAGACAGTATTATTGTGAATATGTTTTTTTATTTTTTTATTTAAAATAACTATATTTCAATATATATCTTAAATATAATTTATTTCTGTGATTCAAAGCTGAATTTTCAGCATCATTGCTCCAGACTTTAGAGTCACATAATCCTTCAGAAAGCTTTTTTTTTTTTTTTTTACTTTTTTTTATCCATCAAAGAATCCAAAAAAAATGTTTTACACAACTGTGTTCAACACTGATAATAAACATAAATGTTTGTTGATCATCAGATCCTCATATGAGAATGATTAGTGATTTAGTGAAGGGTCATGTGACACTGAAGACTGGAGTAATGATGTTAAATTCAGCTTTGATCACAGGAATAAATGACACTTTACTATATATTCACATAGAAAACAGTCACAACAGAACTGTCACAATATTACAGCTTTTTGTATTTTTAATAACATAAATGCAGCATTGGTGAGCAGAATGTAAAAACATTTAAAAATCTTACCGTTCTCAGACTTTAGACCGGTAGTGTGTTTGTATATTAATCCTGGTGGGATTGAGCTATGAGGAAGTGCAAGATTACTAATACTTTGTTCAATTTGAATAAATTAATTTGCTTTGCAAGTAATTTTGTGATTCTGCATTTCCTTTTGTACGTTTTTTTTTTTAAATTGCGTGATATAGGTCTTAAATTTAATTCATAATGGTCTTGAAAAGGTCTTAAAAAGTCTTAAATTTGACTTGGTGAAACCTGCAGATACCCTGTCTCTCTCTCTCTCTCTCTCTCTCTCTCTCTCTCTCTCTCTCTCTCTCTCTGTCTATCTCTCTGTCTCTCTCTCTCTGTGTGTGTGTGTGTGTGTGTGCGTGTGTGTGTTTCTGAGGACATACATTTGTAGACATTTCATGTGTCCCCATACATATATTGTTCTCTTCGAGCCGGACAACTTTCTAATTTACAGTCATTAGCTCCGACCAACAGGAAGTCAGATATTTTGATTTGAAGGGGAATATTTGTGTAATTCAGGGTCTGAGTTTTCACGTTCTCCTCGTAGGCGATTTATTCAATCTCCACCAAACTCTGTCAAAATGAAACAAAGATACGGAAGATGCTAAAATGTGAACGGATATTGGATATCTCAAACGGTGTTGCCATGGTGAGGGATTAGTATAAAAACCATTAAGTCTATGGAATGCCCTCTGCCTGTCCTTCCCCTCCCCCCTCACTCTATCACTCTGTGTGTGTGACTTTCTCTCTTGATGAAGATAATTTAACCCTTTCATATAGGCTATCACAAATAACTATCACTTGAAATAAAAACATCATGTGATGTGTTTGCTAAGATCACGTATGATGCATATGTCTTTAAATGAATTATTTACTGATATAATATAAATGTATTAAAACATAAATTTCACATGATTTTCTAAAAGTGGCTATTTATAATAAACTTCCATAAAATGTAGACACGCATCTTACTCTTACCTGACACTGATATTAAAATCATCTTTGCAGTTTCTGTGATTTGGCTCCATTTATACATTTTTTTATTAAATTTTTTTTATTGGACCACCCATATTGAAATGAAAGCACGCTTTATGGTGCATAAGATTGGTGCACAAACGGTAGCTAAGGTAGCTCAAAAACACATGAAGAGAAGTGTTAGAATAAAACAACATCAGCATTCAAATGGTATTCTGAACTCATTCCAATTTGACCTTTGACATAGTCTGACATGAAATTCATATAAATTTAATTGATCTCATAGATGTGGTTTGTGGTCATAGCAGCACCAACTACTGCAGTTAATGTGGTGAATTCAGATGACTTTGACATAGGCATTTAAAATGGGAAAACATAAAAGGACTATTACCTGCAGTGCACAGTTAAGCTGATGCCACCGGCGTGGCGGTGCCACCGGCTTGAGCCCGTCATCGCTGCTCGCAGCTTTAATTATTTTTTTTTTTTTTTCGACTTCTCGGGTACTTTTGGGGCACTTAACATGCTCGAAAACTCTTGAAACTTCGCACACACATCGGAATGCGCGGCCATCAGAGCCGGGCTGAAGCTGGTACCCGGGCGTGGCAGGGGGGCTCGACAGCGCCCCCTAAGGTGGGGTCTGAAAACTTGGTCTATATATCAAACACACTTGCACGTACATGTATGAAACTCGGTACACATATAGACCTCATCGGGCCGAACAACTTTCGTGCTCTAAGTTACGTGTCAGCCCAACAGGAATTGAGCTATAATGGGTTGTTCGGAAAACCCATGCTCTGGAATTTAATATACTCCTCCGAGGCCATTGTTTCGATCATCGCCAAACTCGGTCAGCATGAAGTGAACATATTCAGGATGCTAAATTGCGAGCGGATTTGTGATATCTCAAATGGTTTGGCCGTGGCGAAGCAACGAATTTATGGCGAGAAAAGGGAAACAGGAAGTGTGTTATAACTTGTGCAAACATTGAATGATTTGGATGAAACTTCAGCTGTGTGTTCGTTGTAAGAAGCCGATCGCATGGATAGGACTTTTGTGAGTCAAAGTTATAGCGCCACCAACTGGCAGCAGGAAGTGTGTCACTTTCAAAAATGCTTTAAATCACAGTCTTATTTACACCCGATTGACTTCAAGCTTCATCAGTATAATGTGAAAACATGGCAGATATAGACATATGAATGGATTCCTAAAATTTCAAATACTGTTGCCATGGTAACATGTCAAAGTTTAATAATGTTTTGGCTGTTTTGAGACTCTTAGCATGCTTGAAATTGCTCGAAACTGCTTGAAACTCAACACACACATCAGAGATGTCAGTCAGTACACAAGGGCAAAGCCTCAGAAACGGGCGGGGATGAGGGGCTCTATAGCGCCACCTTTTGACAAAAGTGGGGGGGTTAGTTTTATCTTCAGTCACCAAACTCGGTACTTATATTGTTCTCTTCGAGCCGGACAACTTTCTAATTTACAGTCATTAGCTCCGACCAACAGGAAGTCAGATATTTTGGTTTGAAGGTGAATATTTGTGTAATTCAGGGTCTGAGTTTTTACGTTCTCCTCGTAGGCGATTTATTAAATCTCCACCAAACTCGGTCAACATGAAACAAAGATACGGAAGATGCTAAAATGAGAACGAATATTGGATATCTCAAACGGTGTTGCCATGGCGAGGGATTAAATAAGGACAAAAAAGGGGAACAGAAATTCTCTCATATCTTGTAAAATCATATTTTGATTTCAATTAAATTAAGATTGTATGTTTGGTAATTGAACTTGGATTAATTTAAAAGGACTATACTATTTTTCAGATCAATATATTTATTTATTTAAATATTTATTTGATTAATCTATTCTGTGCTGCTCTCCCCTCAATGAACACAAGATGGCAGCATTGTGTTAGTTTTGAAACAGGATAAAAAAAACATTGCATCTCTCTTTCTCCCTGCTACTCTCTCTTTGTGTGAAAATGTTCTAGTGACAATATCTACATTTTTCAGTTGGCCAAATTGAATTTCTGTGAATGTATGCAATTTTATTCACAGAAATTCAATTTGGCCAACTAAAAATGTTGATGTGATCGTCACTAGAAAATTTTTAGTTGAAGACCTGATTTTTTTACAGTGTAACAACCTCTGAAAAACTGCATTTATTCTCCAACATTAAACCGTGTAAGCAATTCGTTTTAAATAGTATGTAAACCATTTTTAAATACACTTTACAGGCAATAAAATACAAAGAACAACAATTATTGAAGTCTTACCCATAAAAAGCATCTCCAAACACCCCCACTAACTGTCTTCCTTGTTCAGTTGTTCCAGCTAATACAAATCAAGTAATGTAATAAAAATCAAGTAATGACTATATAGATATATAGATTAATCCATTATTTGCATTGCATTTTTACGTTCTCCTCGTAGGCGATTTGTTCAATCTCCACCAAACTCGGTCAACATGAAACAAAGATATGGAAGATGCTAAAATTGGATATATTGGATATCTCAAACGGTGTTGCCATGGCAAGGGGTTAAATAAGGACAAAAAAGGGGAACAGAAATTGTCTCATATCTTGTAAATTCATAGTTTTATTTTAATTAAATTAAGATTGAATGTTCGGTAATTGAACCTGGATAAATTTAAAATGACTGTACTATTTTTTTGTGTGTGTGTGTCTGTGTGCCCTCCCCTCAATGAACAGAAGATGGCAGCATTGTATTAGTTTTGAAACTAATGTGTTTGTGTGTGTGTGTGTGTGTGTGTGTGTGAAAAGCCGGTAACATTGAGTTTTAACCCCTTAACGCCCACTGTCATAAATATGCGACATACCGTTTGACTCAATCAACCAGCCGAGATAGCGTCTGCATTCCCCCAATGCCGGTTAGAGCATATTCGCTACGGACCTATGAACCTTCGACAAGCACTTGTTTCTAGTGGGATCGCAAAGTGACAGATTTATTCCCTGTTTACGCACGAGGATTACTCCGGTCGCGAAGTTATGGATATGAGTCGGGAAAGTTTGATCCTGAGGTGTATATAAGGTAAGTTGTGCTAAGATAAAAATACTCACCTGCTTATTGTGTGCTTATACACTCGACGTAATGAGGTGAAATATGTGTGAAAAGTATTTTTGAAGTTATTGTAATATTTAGCTTTGTAGCATATTAGCGACAGTGGACCATAAGCCTAATGCTGACCGCTAACCAGCGCTATATAGAAATATATAAAAAAAACGCTTTTCGTGATGGCTTATCTAGGTAATCCTTTGTATTTTACTTAGTTATTTTCAATAGTCTGTATACAGACACCATGCTGGGATACACCATGCTGGGATATGAATACAAAAGCTATTTATTTTTATGCAGATCCGAAAGAAACCTTCCGTGTTTTACGGCAAGCGCGTAAAAGCGCAAACTGCATGTGCATGTGTGTGTTTGTATGCATGTGTGTGTGTGTGTGTGTGTGTGTGTGCGTGCGTGAGTGTGTGTATGTATGTATGTGTGCCCACGTGTGCGTGAATGCGTGCGTGTGTGTGTGTGTGTGCGTGCGTGAGTGTGTGTATGTATGTATGTATGTGTGCCCACGTGTGCGTGAATGCGTGCATGTGTGTGTTTCTATGTATGCATGTGTGTGTGTGTGTGTGTGTGTGTGCGTGCGTGAGTGTGTATGTATGTATGCATGTGTGTCCACGTGTGCGTGAATGCGTGCATGTGTGTGTTTCTATGTATGTGTGTGTGTGTGTGTGTGTGCGTGCGTGAGTGTGTATGTATGTATGCATGTGTGTCCACGTGTGCGTGAATGCGTGCATGTGTGTGTTTCTATGTATGTGTGTGTGTGTGTGCGTGCGTGAGTGTGTATGTATGTATGCATGTGTGTCCACGTGTGCGTGAATGCGTGCATGTGTGTTTCTATGTATGCGTGTGTGTGTGTGTGCGTGCGTGAGTGCGTATGTATGTATGCATGTGTGTCCACATGTGCGTGAATGCGTGCATGTGTGTGCATGTGCATTCTTTCAGGTTCAGCAACATACATTTGAAAACTTAATTTACAATTCAAATCAATCTACAATTCAAATTAATGCAATGTTCCTATACTAACACTAACGTTTGTGTATATTGTGTTGGTGACATGAAAGTGGTCATAATTCTTCTTATTGAATACCTGCTGTTGCAGATTTATATAAATAAATAAGTAAAAAAGGGTGAATAAATAAAACATTGTTTTTTCACTGTTATTTTACTGTGTTTTTGTTATCTTATTATTGACCATTATGCCTGCTGTTGCAAATTTGCAACATACCAAATTGACCCCAAATTGACCGTTGTCGCAAATTTGCGACATACCAACATTTCTATTTATTTGTTGTGCAAAAGTGAAATTGATAATCTCAACATTATTTACCATCTACTAAAAGGCAAAAACACACATAAAATTTTTTTTTATATACAGCTATATAAATTCAGGCGTTAAGGGGTTAAATAGAGATATAACCTGCCTCTCTCTCTGTCTTTTTGCCTCCTGCTCTCTCTCTCTCTCTCTCTGTGTGTGTGTGTGTGTGTGTGTGTGTGTGTGAAGGAGGGGGGTGGGTGTTTGTCAACAAAAGCATGCCTCTCTGTTTGTGTGTGAGTGTGTGTGTGTGTGGGGGGGGGTTTGGCTACAGCTGCTGTGACCTTTGAAATCTTATGACATGAAATAGTTATTTTACATTTCATTTTATGGATTCAAAATCATATTTCAGCAAATAATAACTTCACATTACAAATTAAACTATGACACTATATCACTATTCGGACAGGACTAATTTTCTAAATGACATTTGAGTTACAATTCTTATCCCCTGGGAGCTGTGATTTCATGTACTCATTCAGACAGAACTCTTTTTTTTAACAGATTAATGCACGTGTGTTTTCTACACATGTGCTTTACAGAAGGTCATGTGCTGTGTTTGCAAAGATCACTTTTGACACGTCTTTAAATTAATTATTTACTGATATTCACATTTAATAAAAAATATATTTCACATGATTCTCTACAAGTGTCTGTTTATAATAAACTTCCATAAAATTTAGACACACATCTTTCACTTACCTGACACTGATGTTAAAATCATCTTTGCAGTTTCTGTGATTTGGCTCCATTTATAATTTTTTTATTATACTTTTTTTATTGCCTGCCACCCATATTGAAATGAAAGCTCGCTTTTTGATTCAAAAGATTGGTGAACAAACGGTAGCTAAGGTAGGTCAAAAACACATGATGAGAAGTGTTAGGATAATACAACATCAGCATTAGTACAATATTCTGAACTCATTTGAAATTGACATTTGACATCATCTGACATCAAATTAATTAATAGAATTTAATTGATCTCATAGATGTGGCTGTTGTGGTTTGTGGTCATAGCAGCACCAACTGCTTAATGTGGTGAATTCAGATGACTTTGACATAGTCCTTTTATGTTTTCCCATTTTAAATGCCTATTGCCTGCCGTGCACAGTTAAGCTGATGCCACCGGCGTGGCGGTGCCACCGGCTTGAGCCCGTCATCGCTGCTCGCAGCTTTAATTATTAGGGCTCAAGCCTGAAAGGGCGCAGAGCCCTATTGTTCCCCTAAGGATTATTATTTTTAGGGCTCAAGCCTGAAAGGGCGCAGAGCCCTATTGTTCCCCTAAGGATTATTATTATTTTTTTTTTTTATTTTTTTTTTTTTTCCGACTTCTCGGGTACTTTTGGGGCACTTAACATGCTCGAAAACTCTTGAAACTTCGCACACACGTCGGAATGCGCGGCCATCAGAGCCGGGCTGAAGCTGGTACCCGGGCGTGGCAGGGGGGCTCGACAGCGCCCCCTAAGGTGGGGTCTGAAAACTTGGTCCATATATCAAACACACTTGCACGTACATGTATGAAACTCGGTACACATATAGACCTCATCGGGCCGAACAACTTTCGTGCTCTAAGTTACGTGTCAGCCCAACAGGAAGTGAGCTATAATGGGTTGTTCGGAAAACCCATGCTCTGGAATTTAATATACTCCTCCGAGGCCATTGTTTCGATCATCGCCAAACTCGGTCAGCATGAAGTGAACATATTCAGGATGCTAAATTGCGAGCGGATTTGTGATATCTCAAATGGTTTGGCCGTGGCGAAGCAACGAATTTATGGCGAGAAAAGGGAAACAGGAAGTGTGTTATAACTTGTGCAAACATTGAATGATTTGGATGAAACTTCAGCTGTGTGTTCGTTGTAAGAAGCCGATCGCATGGATAGGACTTTTGTGAGTCAAAGTTATAGCGCCACCAACTGGCAGCAGGAAGTGTGTCACTTTCAAAAATGCTTTAAATCACAGTCTTATTTACACCCGATTGACTTCAAACTTCATCAGTATAATGTGAAAACATGGCAGATATAGACATATTAATGGATTCCTAAAATTTCAAATACTGTTGCCATGGTAACATGTCAAAGTTTAATAATGTTTTGGCTGTTTTGAGACTCTTAGCATGCTTGAAATTGGTTGAAACTGCTTGAAACTCAACACACACATCAGAGATGTCAGTCAGTACAAATGGGCAAAGCCTCAGAAACGGGTGGGGATGAGGGGCTCTCTAGCGCCACCTTTTGACAAAAGTGAAGGGCTTCGTTTCATCTACAATCACCAAACTCAGTATATATATTGACCTCATCGAGCCGGACAACTTTCTAATTTACAGTCATTAGCTCCAACCAACAGGAAGTCAGATATTTTGGTTTGAAGGTGAATATTTGTGTAATTCAGGGTCTGAGTTTTCACGTTCTCCTCGTAGGCGATTTATTTAATCTCCACCAAACTCGGTCAACACGAAACAAAGATACGGAAGATGCTAAAATGCGAACGAATATTGGATATCTCAAACGGTGTTGCCATGGCGAGGGATTAAATAAGGACAAAAAAGGGGAACAGAAATTGTCTAATATCTTGTAAAATCATATTTTGATTTCAATTAAATTAAGATTGTATGTTTGGTAATTGAACTTAGATTAATTTAAAATTACTATACTATTTTTCAGATGAATATATATATTTTTTATAAATATTTATTTGAATAATCAATGTGCCTGTGATGCCCTTCCCTCAATGAACACAAGATGGCAGCATTGTCTTAGTTTTGAAGCAGGATAAAAAAGAGTGTGTGTGTGTGTGTGTGTGTGTGTGTTGTTAGTTCGTTTTTTCGCTAGTGAGAGACCAACATGCATCTTATATAGCAGCCAATCAGCTTTCATGTTATTGACGCGAGGCTCTTTCTGATTGTACCACAGACGCATCAAACGGATTTTATTCTTCAGCTTCAGTTCTCCAGTTCTTCCAGTTCACGCGATCGTGATAGCAAAGGCGAATCTTTCTCACCTGCCATCTCGTATAATGACCAAATAAAAGTTTGATATGCCCGATAGCACTAAACAAAGAGTTTAAAAAGCGGTGAAAACCCCGAACTCATTCGCTACTGACACACGGACTGATGTCAGACTGGCCGCGGATTCTGCAGGCGTTTGCCGCCGGTCAGCGCTCGCGCGAGTGAACCGAATCTAGGCATATTCATACATATCCATATCTATGGGCTCATCATTACTGTAGGTCTTAAAGTGAAAGCAACCCAATATAGCCGAGCCTATACCCCCTCCTGCCTGTGTCGTTAGTATTAATCAAACAACAACAACGGGGAAAAACAAACAGTAGCCCTAAACTTAAAGCACTGTGTGTGTTAGGGTTGTGCCGATGGACGATATCATCAAAAATATTTGATTCATACTATTTCTCCGCAAAGATGCGTCATATAGCCTACCGCTCTGCGCTTTGAGAGGAATGTGTGACACGAGATACCTTCATCTTTATGTTTTCTCCTGATGTAGCAAAGCAACACTTGTTGTAAAAGGTCTGAAGAGCGGATTTTATCTTCCACAGGGTCAAGACATTTAGGCAATGCTTGATTATTCACTGCCAGAGAAAACGAAACTAAAATCACCGATGTGTGTGTGTGTGTGTGTGTGTGTGTGTGTGTGTGTGTGTGTGTGAAATGCGCTATTCAAATAAACCAAACTTGACGCGCCTTACCAAGTTTAATAACAAGAACAAACTGTGTTAAATAAAATTTGAAGTAAAAAGGTATTCGTCCTACAGTGTTTTTATATTTTACCACAGTAAAGGATGTGAATAGTTTATAATCCCCTGCGAACATGAGTGCGGCGCGAGTGAAGATTTGGGAAAAGAAACGAGATGTCATGTCCATTGGGATAAAATGGACTAGACCTATTGTTAAAATTCACGGAAAATCGAGCGACCCGATCGCAAAACAGAATGAAAAAGTGCTCTCTGACCATTATTTCCTTTCTAGGCTAAACAAAGCTTTGTGCTTCACTCCTGTGGTAATATTCTCGTGAAACAGCATTCACATACAAAACACTGGACTAGTAAAATAACAAAATTATTTTTTTAAAGGTAGAAAATAGTATTTATGTAAAGAGATATATTAAAATAAAAAGAGCTCAACTCTTAACTGGAAGGAAGCTATTTTTCCCCCTCATGTGCAACCTAGCGGATGAGTCATTATTTGGGTTAGTAAAAATAACGAAATGATAGTTTTAAGTAGAAAATAGTATTTATGTAAACAGATATAGTATATTATCATGTGTCCCCGTAAATCAAAATAGCTTTAACAGCATACTAAACAATTTTTTAATAAAAATGTAAAAATGCAGAATGTTTTCTGTGATGGTAGGTTTAGGGGTAGTGTGTGTGTGTGTGTGTGTGTGTGTGCGATATGTAGGCTTAGGGGTAGTGTAGGGGGATAGAATGTACAGTTTGTACAGTATACAAACCATTAAGTCTATGGAATGCCATATGCCTGTCTTTCCCCTTCCCCCTCTCTATCTGTGTGTGTGTGTGTGTGTGTGTGTGTGTGTGTGTGTGGGGGGGGGGGGTCTCTCTCTCACCCTGTGAGTTTGTGTGTGTGCCTTTCTCTCAGTCCTTCCCCTCCCCCTCACTCTCACTCTATCATTGTGTGTGTGTGTGTGTGTGTGTGTGTGTGTGTGTGTGACTTTCTCTCTTGATCATAATTTAACCCTTTCATATAGGCTATCACAAATAACTATCACTTGAAATAAAAACATCATGTGATGTGTTTGCTAAGATCACGTATGATGCATATGTCTTTAAATGAATTATTTACTGATATGATATACATTTATGAAACATAAATTTCACATGATTTTATGAAAGTGGCTGTTTATAATAAACTTCCATAAAATGTAGACACGCATCTTACTCTTACCTGACACTGATATTAAAATCGTCTTTGCAGTTTCTGTGATTTGGCTCCATTTATTCATTTTTTTATTAACATTTTTTATTGGACCACCCATATTGAAATGAAAGCACGCTTTATGGTGTATAAGATTGTTGCACAAATGGTAGCTAAGGTAGCTCAAAAAACACATGAATAGAAGTGTTAGGATAATACAACATCAGCATTTGAATGGTATTCTGAACTCATTACGATTTGACCTTTGACATCATCTGACATGAAATTCATTTAAATTAAATTGATCTCATAGATGTGGTTTGTGGTCATAGCAGCACCAACTACTGCAGTTAATGTGGTGAATTCAGATTACTTTGACATAGTCCTTTTATGTTTTCCCATTTTAAATGCCTATTACCTGCAGTGCACAGTTAAGCTGATGCCACCGGCGTGGCGGTGCCACCGGCTTGAGCCCGTCATCGCTGCTCGCAGCTTTAATTTTTATTTATTTTTTTTCGACTTCTCGGGTACTTTTGGGGCACTTAACATGCTCGAAAACTCTTGAAACTTTGCACACACGTCGGAATGCGCGGCCATCAGAGCCGGGCTGAAGCTGGTACCCGGGCGTGGCAGGGGGGCTCGACAGCGCCCCCTAAGGTGGGGTCTGAAAACTTGGTCCATATATGAAACACACTTGCACGTACATATATGAAACTCGGTACACATATAGACCTCATCGGGCCGAACAACTTTCGTGCTCTAAGTTACGTGTCAGCCCAACAGGAAGTGAGCTATAATGGGTTGTTCGGAAAACCCATGCTCTGGAATTTAATATACTCCTCCGAGGCCATTGTTTCGATCATCGCCAAACTCGGTCAGCATGAAGTGAACATATTCAGGATGCTAAATTGCGAGCGGATTTTTGATATCTCAAATGGTTTGGCCGTGGCGAAGCAACGAATTTATGGCGAGAAAAGGGAAACAGGAAGTGTGTTATAACTTGTGCAAACATTGACTGATTTGGATGAAACTTCAGCTGTGTGTTCGTTGTAAGAAGCTGATCGCATGGATATGACTTTTGTGAGTCAAAGTGATAGCGCCACCAACTGGCAGCAGGAAGTGTGTCACTTTCAAAAATGCTTTAAATCACGGTCTTATTTTCACCTGAGTGACTTCAAACTTCATCAGTATAATGTGAAAACATGGCAGATATACACATATGAATGGATTCCTAAAATTTTAAATAATGTTGCCATGGCAACGTGTCAAAGTTTAATAATCTTTTGGCTGTTCTGAGGCTCTTGGCATCCTTGAAATTGCTTGAAACTGCTTGAAACTCAACACACACATCAGACATGTCAGTCAGTACACATTGGCAAAGCCTCAGAAACGAGTGGGGATGAGGGGCTCTATAGCGCCACCTTTTGACAAAAGTGAAGGGCTTCGTTTCATCTACAATCACCAAACTCAGTATATATATTGACCTCATCGAGCCGGACAACTTTCTAATTTACAGTCATTAGCTCCAACCAACAGGAAGTCAGATATTTTGGTTTGAAGGTGAATTTTTGTGTAATTCAGGGTCTGAGTTTTTACGTTCTCCTCGTAGGCGATTTATTCAATCTCCACCAAACTCGGTCAACATGAAACAAAGATACGGAAGATGCTAAAATGCAAACGAATATTGGATATCTCAAACGGTGTTGCCATGGCGAGGGATTAAATAAGGACAAAAAAGGGGAACAGAAATTGTCTAATATCTTGTAAAATCATATTTTGATTTCAATTAAATTAAGATTGTATGTTTGGTAATTGAACTTAGATTATTTAAAATTACTATACTATTTTTCAGATGAATATATATATTTTTTATAAATATTTATTAAAATAATCTAATGTGCCAGTGTGCCCTCCCCTCAATGAACAGAAGATGGCAGCATTGTGTTAGTTTTGAAGCAGGATAGAAAAAACCTTGTTTCTCTCTCTCTCTCTCTCTCTCTCTCTCTCCAGGGTCCCCGCGGGATATTAAAAAGTCTTAATTGTCTTTAACCTCTTAACATGTGCCCCATTTTTTGAGAATTCTTTGAAAACGACATACCCAAATGAAAATGTCTGCAGCTCTTAAACCCTATGGTCTATATTCATAAATCTGGTCTTATTTTAAACTAGACACTTGAAATGTTGCTACCCAAGAGTCATAATAACTCAAAGTAATATGGGAACAGAGTAATATACATGTAAATATACATGTAAGTGACTCACGTTTTTTTTTTTTTTTTTTTTTTACTTAGGGAAAAAAATATTATAATTTAATGTTAAGAGCCTGAAAATAACTTAAATATAAAACTGAATGTCTAATCATGTCATGATTCAAATATGAGGATGATTCTCTCAGTAATGGAGCTTCTGTGAGCTTTTATGTCAGGAAAAGTCTAGGCGAATTTCAAAAAGGCCATTTATTTCAGAAAAATGTGTAATTGTAAAGAGTAGTTTTTCATTCAAATAAATCTGCAATAAACTGCTAATTATAATGGATAAACAGTTACTGAAAAACTAAAGCAACTATTTACAGAGATTACAAAGTGTAAAAAAACTCATTTAGCTGATGGGAAGCGTCAGTAAGAGTCTGCGCGCTCCACTGCAGTTGCGCCATTGAGAACGCGCAGACTGCGCACAAACAGTATTCACCAAAGCCTACTTACGTAAACTGCGCAAGATAATGCCTTTTGATTGGTTACTAAGTCCATCAATCAAACCTTTGTTGGAAAGGCATTGGCTGGGCACCGAGTGCCTTTATCCAACGAAAACCATGGGCGCAATGATTGACAGCTCACCAAGCCTGTAAGGCGCTTCCTCTTTATGATGCATCCCAGTAGAGTCTCTGATTGGAGGAGAGAAACGAGGGATGGTTTATAATACATGGGAGAGACTATTCTAGCAGGGGGAGTTTGCCAGAAAAGGATTAGAATCGATATTTCATTGAAAATGGACATGATTGATTACGCTAACTCAAAACTCCCTTGCAAACAACGAAGGATTTTTTGTTTTTTCCCTATTTTTTCGTTGTTTTGGATTAAAAAGTGGGATGCATTTTGAAGAGTGGACTCTTACACAGAGATGTATGCGGGTGTTTATTGGATTCGTCCGATCTGATCTGAACGACAGGAGATGAACGATGAGTATCGCTAATATTATGCTAATGTTTACATGGCCGGTCCTTTAGCGTTTCATTTAACCCTTTCCTCTCTGGTTTATTTATTGCAAAAACAAGTTCAGAACATGAATCTTGAGTGTTTTAGCTTTCAAATGATGTATAGTTTGTGATAGTTGATTGAATATTTTGTATAAAACAAAAGTAAATAAAAGTACACACACGCCCACTTCCGTCAATCCCCCTCTTCAGCTTCAGTTCTCCAGTTCTTCCAGTTCACGCGATCGTGATAGCAAAGGCGAATCTTTCTCACCTGCCATCTCGTATAATGACCAAATAAAAGTTTGATATGCCCGATAGCACTAAACAAAGAGTTTAAAAAGCGGTGAAAACCCCGAACTCATTCGCTACTGACACACGGACTGATGTCAGACTGGCCGCGGATTCTGCAGGCGTTTGCCGCCGGTCAGCGCTCGCGCGAGTGAACCGAATCTAGGCATATTCATACATATCCATATCTATGGGCTCATCATTACTGTAGGTCTTAAAGTGAAAGCAACCCAATATAGCCGAGCCTATACCCCCTCCTGCCTGTGTCGTTAGTATTAATCAAACAACAACAACGGGGAAAAACAAACAGAAGCCCTAAACTTAAAGCACTGTTTGTATCTGTATATTTAAGTTGTATTTATTTGTCCTATTGTCAAACAAGATTCATGCATTTTGTTTGTTTTATTGCCATGTGTGACTATTGTGCATCTAATATAATGATATGGTAAATGTGGCATCCTAATTATGAAAAAAAAAAAGAAACATGCACATTTCTGAAAATGACCATCACAAAATCAGTAATTTTGATCTCACAAAAAATGTATATACATACACACACACTACCGGTCAAAAGTTTGAGAACGGTTCGATTTTTAAAATGTTTTTTAAAGAAGTCTCTCCTGCTCACCGAGGCTGCATTTATTTGATCCAAAATACAGCAAAGACAGTATTATTGTGAATATGTTTTTTTATTTTTTTATTTAAAATAACTATATTTCAATATATATCTTAAATAGAATTTATTTCTGTGATTCAAAGCTGAATTTTCAGCATCATTGCTCCAGACTTTAGAGTCACATAATCCTTCAGAAATCTTTTTTTTTTTTTTTTTACTTTTTTTTATCCATCAAAGAATC
>CM042244.1:34399889-34514889 GCA_023566225.1 Romanogobio albipinnatus
AACGTGATTTTGTCATTCACCATTTTATAATAATTAAAATCAATTGTGATTCTTGACTTTACCATTTTTGAAAAAACCATTGCGCTGTCCTGAAACAAATTTTGTTCTACTTTCGTTTTTCTACTGATGTAGATGGCCATCTTTGCTTGGCCCAACACCAAATTCAACAACTGGCATAAAAACTTTTTCTTTGCAACATACTTAAAACCCTAGATAAAAACCTCTGGAGAAAAAAACTAATTGCATTTTTCAAAAATGTCTCCTAACAAACGAAAATTTAATCGGTTACAATTTAAAAAGGCATGAAAAACAGTTTCTCTTTCCTTGCAAAAAGGACACCCAAAACCAACCTCAGGTTTTAAAATGGAAATAAAAGCATTAACAGCGATAACTCCATGTAAGATTCTCCACTGTAGATCTCCTACTTTTTGGGCTAAAGGCGGCTTGTAAATTGCCCTCCATTCGGGTTTTCTCTCTGTATCCAAATTAAAATACGCCCGCCATGAAGTATCAACTTTCATGTTCATCGTTTTTTTACAGAAATCTATCACACAATATCTATACAAAGATTTACCTGTACATGAAGAAAACATTGCATCAGACAAATCATCAGAATAAAAAAAACACCATACACATCTCTCAAATTCAAAGAAATGAGCAAGTCAGGGAAAAAATCTGTAATGTTTCCCTTAGAATGTCCTTCATGGTATTCTGCAAGTACCGTCCTTTCATCTGAGGAGAGTAAAGATTGCCATTTTTGTAGCAATTGTGCAATTATGCGAACTGACCTAAAACCCAGTCTCTGTGCTAGTGTATCTCCATTTCTAAAATCAGTCCCAGTTACTTCCAGTAACTGTTCTAAAGTGAAAATTCCACTAGAAATTAGTGACCTGTTAAGACCTGGAATGCAAGCACTTGTAGACACATCCATCCGTGATCCAAAAACCAAAGGCTCTTTTAAAAGCCAATGAAGGGAAGGCGACAAGTCTTTTGTAAAATTAAAAAGACTCCAAACTTTAAACAAGTTCCTGTAAAACACGGGCAAAGTAGACAGATTCATTTTTCCAGGGTCCATTAAAAAAAGTGTTTTGTCCAGTCCCAAATTTTCCAATTTACGCAAAATAACAAAGGCAGCAGCTCTACATTTACACTCAGTAGGACAGAATAACAACCTCTGAACAAAGAGTAACCGGAAAGTTGCCAGTCTGCTCTGTAAATGCACTAAACCCTGACCACCCTCTTCTTTTGGTAAAAATAAAATGCTCTGCGGTACCCAGTGCATTTTGTCCCAGAAAAAAATCAACCAACAGAGCTTGTATCTTTGTGAGTAGTTGTAGAGGAGGGTCAACACAATTCAATTTGTGCCATAGAGAGGAAGCAATTAGATTGTTAATTATTAAAATGCGCCCTCTATAGGATACCAGTGGCAACAAAACCTTCCATCTGTTCAGACGCCCTTTTACTTTCTCCAAGACTCCTTCCCAGTTTCTTTGCATTGTTGCCTCATCACCCAAAAACACACCTAAATATTTAAAACCTGTTTTTCCCCAGCTTAAACCTTCAGGCAGTTTTGGCCTCTCATTTGACCCATTACCCAAAAATAAAGCTTCACTTTTTCCCCAGTTTACACTTGCAGAAGAAAGATCTTTGAAACTTGTAAGTATATTTGACAGAGCCTGTACATCGTCTTGTCCATTAACCATCACTACAACATCGTCAGCATATGCTGACAAAATTATTCTACCCTCATTAATCGGTAAAGTAAAACCTTGCAATTTTTTCCTATTCTGATTAAGTAGGGGTTCTATCGCCAAAGAATACAGCATACCAGACAACGAGCATCCTTGCCTTATTCCTCTACAAACACTAAAAGGAGCACACAAATTGCCATTCACTTTAAGCAAACTCTGTGCCCCACTATAGAGAACTTTAATAAAATTAGTGAAAGTCTGACTAAAACCAAAAGCTTCCAAAACTCTCCACAAGTAGCAGTGTTCAACACGATCGAAAGCCTTCTCCTGATCTAGAGAGAATCCTGGAAATCTCGAAAACATCACGAATCAGGGATATATTGTCAAAAATGGATCTTCCAGGGACGCAATACGTCTGATCAGGATGGATGACTCCGTCTATTACCCCCGACAACCTATTAGCTAAAATTTTGGAAAGCAGCTTGAAATCACTGCAGAGCAATGAAACAGGTCGCCAGCACTTTATCTCTGTTAAATCGCCTTTTTTTGGCAGGAGGGTTAGCACTGCTCTACGGCAGCTTAAGGGCAATTGACCTTCTTTCAAACTCTCATTTAGCACATCTAGCAGATCACTGCACAGTACTGACCAGAAACACTTAAAAAAGTCGACTGGTAAACCGTCAATTCCCGTGGCTTTTCCAACCTCCATTCCTTGGAGGGCCTTATAAACCTCTTCCATGCTCAAAGCGTTTGAGATCTCAGTGTTTGCTTCCTGTAACAATTGGGGTAAATTATCGAAGAAATCGCTATTTTCTTTAAAACTAGCCCCAAGCTCATTCTTATATAACTTTTCATAAAACGAATTTGCTCTTTTTCGAATCTCAGCAGGGTCAGTCAGTAAAACTCCAGTCTCAGAACGTAAGTCATGCATTATCCTGCTCTGCCCATTTTTCCTCTCCAAATTAAAGAAGAATTTATACGGAGCATCCATTTGATTCAAATTTTGAAACCTCGACCTGATCAGAGCCCCTTGCGTTTTGAGGCCCAGTAACTCAGCTAACTGTTTTTTCTTTTTACACAAAGAATCCAAATAGCAACGATCGCCAGTTAGTTCCGCCAATTCTTGAAGTTTTAAAATCTCAATCTCCAGGATATTCATCTTTGAATTAAACTCTTTTGTGACATTTTGAGTGTATTGTATGCAAAATTGTTTTATTTGGACTTTCCCGAAATCCCACCACTGCCGCAAAGAGTTAAAAGAGCTTTTTGTATTTCTAAAATCAGACCAAAAAACTTCAAACATTTCCTTAAAGTATTTGTCACTTAACAGACTATTATTGAACTGCCAATAAGCACTTTTTGGTTTAAAAGGATTAACCACCACATTACATTGTACCATACTGTGATCAGAAAAACCTATGGGAGTGATCATGCATTTCTTCACAATATTGCATTGATGTTTAAAAAAATAAACCCTGTCAAGTCTGGCAAGGGAAATAACATTGTCTCTGACATGAGTCCATGTATATTGCCTTTGTAACCCACTCAATTGTCTCCAAATGTCACATAACTCATGTGTTTTTAAAAGTTGAATTAAGCGATTCCGAGAGGGCATATGAGGTTCAATATGATTCCTGTCCAAGTTGGACTCTGTGCAGTTAAAATCTCCACTCAAGACAAGATAGTCATTCTCATTACATTCTTGTAAAGCAGAACACAGTAAATTTAAAAATATCATTCTTTCCACACAAGCTGTGGGACTATACACACAAATGAAAACAAAAGACATTTTGTCAAAATTAGCTCTAACTTTTAGCATTCTGCCCTTAATTATTTCATCCACCTGGTATGTGTCTGGAGTGAAGTTTTTTGAGAAAAGAAAAGCCACACCACCACTAAGTGAGGTATTGTGGCTCAGGATGGACAGCCCATCCCACTCTCTTGCCCAATCAGCATCATTCTTAATATCACTATGCGTTTCTTGCAGCATCGTGATGTCAACTTTCCTTTGTTTCAGTAACTCAAAAATTGTAGCTCTTTTCCTCATATCTCTTGCTCCGTTAACATTAATAGTAGCGATGTTAACCTCACACATGAAAGATATAAGGAGAAGTATCATCAAATTGCAGATAACCATCACATTTAACATATATATTTTAAACCTTTCCGTCTCCATCTTCAGCAATGTCAGAAGTGATTTTCCTCACTATCTTCTTTAGTCGGTACACTTCTTTGTTTGTAAACAGTCCCTCCGACATAAACATCCTTGCTTTGTCCACAAATTGTTTATAATCAGGGAAAAATTGTTCAACACATACCCCTCTCTTATTTTTAGTAGCTCTCAAAAAGAGTCTGATATCATCTGCTTCATAAGTGTTCTGAAAATCAGTTTGAGAAAAACTCACGCTCGAGTCAGAGGACTCACTGCCACTTTCCATACCGTCCTCAGCACTCGTATCATCCACATCTGCCTTCTTTGCACTAACACCTTGAGAATCGCCCGGTTTTTTCCTTTTCATTGGGATTTTAAAGCTCGTCTGTTCCATCTCCATTTCTAGTCCATCACCGATCGGTATCCTCCAGGGCCGTGCAGAGACCGTTGGAGGGGCAGGTGCTCAAAGTATAAAAGGGGCACATGGAACAAGGCTTTTAATCGGGCTGTGCTCAAAATATCAATACAGCAATATATTGTGACGCATTCCTTTCTGATACGCGTTCCGATACGGATGTTTCTGTATTGATATGGTAGCAAATGCTTTGATGCAGTTTTGAAAAAGAAAGAGAATAAAAAAGACCATTTAAAGGTTAAAAGTAAAAAAAAAAAAATTATTGGCACCTATTAATAACTCTGGGATTAGAAACTGTTATACTTATGATTCAGTTATACAGAATAGTAAAGAACAGCTGTTATAGTAAACTGTGTAGGACATGGTCATTATTCAAAATCAACGTGGACCGTTTCGTACAGTACAGAATAGTTTTATTTAATGCCATGTCAGTATCTGTGGCTATTTTCATGGCAAAAACTGAATTACAAATATACAAGAGTTACATTTATCCAATAAAAATAAAAACCAAGCAAACAAACAAACAAAAAAATCACAGCAATCTTATACAAGATTTTTAACATTAACGTCTAAAAAATTTCTGGTAAAATCTTAAAATCTTAAATTCCTAAATAAATCCTTTAGTGGGTTTGCTGCCTTTGCTGTTGTTGTTGCTGCTGATGCTGCTGGAGTATATCTGAGACTATAGAAATTAAAACAAGCATATGAGATATATTAGCTGATTAAACAATTGTTATGTGACCATGACAAGATGTAAAGATTGCTGAAAGTGTTTGTAACTCGCTCACTGTGCTGCAGCTGCTGCCAAGGCTGACTGCTACAAGAAGAGGGAGATGTTCATATAGGCTGCTGCACACCAAGAGCTGTGGAGAGAAAATAAGATATCAGATTCAGAAAAGCATCTGAGAAAGAAACAATAGGGGGAACGGATGAGGGCCATGGCAGGGGTAAGAGTGAAACAGAAAAATCTATATAGACAGTGATCATGATTTCATATATTGCATTGTGACTCTGAGATGTAGTTGGATTTTGATTATGTCTAATCAAAAATATAAATAAAGAAACTAAAATGTGTGTGTTCATTCTGTCGGCACCTACTTAAAACAATCTTTATATAATCCCATTATAATAAATGTTATATTTACCTGTGGCCTTCCCTGTTAGACATATACAGAAAACGTAAACGTTAACATAACACCTTTCTGAACTGCACAAATAATAAACTAAATACAGATGAATTATCATTAAAGCTACACTTTTCTCTGTGATGAACATTATTGACATGAACATGATTGAATCCTGTTCTGAATTTATATATTTTTTAATGATAATAAAAACAGATATAGGCTAATTCAGAGGACGAAAATTCAGTATATTACCAGTGTTGGAATAAGTTTTTTAAATAAATACTGGAATAAAACTAATAGTTTAAAGTATAAACAGTTTTTAGTAAAATAACATAAAAAGACAAGACTGTGTAACTCTACGCCCGTGAAACTTCTCTCCCTCACAGCAAACTAATGTTAACGTTACTTCTACAGGCTACACATACAGGAAACAGCAATATAAACAACAGCTCCATGCTCTCTCCACGTCGTTCTTGTGAAATAATACAAAATAATAAGTAAACAAACACTTACCAGCAGCCGCGGTATTGAAGAATCCTCTCCTGTCAGTCCACTAGGCACTGGCGCGCGCGTGAGCGGCGCGTGAGAGATGAGGTCGTCGGGTGAAAGGTCATCATCATGTGATTCATTTTATTCACGGATAAATTATTATTCATTAATTTTACTAATAGTTAGATTGGGCAGGCCTTCACAAAAGGGCCTTTAATGACATATATATATATAAAAAAATTTTTTTTGCCTTGACAAAAAGGGCACTTTGGGCATCAAGGGGCAAAGAGGCAGGTGCTCAAGCACCCTCCGCCCCCCCCTCTGCACGTGCCTGGTATCCTCGCCCGTGAAGCTGAAAACTCACTGTTGTCTTCGTCAAATAAAGTATCCGCAGCTCCAGTTGAGCTCTCCGTTCCTTCGGTTGCCGAAACCTCAACGCTTTCATTCAGCGGTTCCTCGATCACTCTCCTATTCGCCGTGTCTGTCTCCATCACTGCTGGGTTTATCGTCTCGGCCTGAGCCACCTCACCATCGGCGGCCGTCAAGTTGTTTTTGTCTTTATTTGGACAAGCTCAAACTAGATGCCCCACTTCACCACATTTAAAGCACTTCATTTTTTCCGTTGTGGCGTAGATTACATAATCATATTCATCCACCTTTAAATGCAAAGATAGTTCCAATTCCTCTTCTTCCTTAAGGATCATGTAGACAAACCGTCTAAACGATATTACATGTTTTAGCAAGGGTGAGTTACATCCGATTGGTATCATTTTGATAGGTGACACAAGTTTTCCATATCGAGAAAGTATTCTTACTAATGTCTCGTCACTTATAAAAGGCGGTATGTTAGAAAGAAGTACTTTCTTCGAAGGCATGGAGAGAGGGAGGACCGGAGTAAAAAGTCCGTCAAAGGTTAATCCAGTCTCAACCAAGGCAATAGCTTTCTCGACAGAACTGAGGAAGATTACCGTCGCACTATTCATCTTGGAGGCTGACAGAATATGTTCATGTCCAACAATTTCTCCGACTGCCAAACAGCAGTCTTCCACACTCACTGCGGCCGCTATTCTTATTCCATGGCGCCGCGTGAGTTTGTTCAAAAACTGTGACCACACGGAAATTAACCGGAAAAAACGACTTAAAAATAAATAAAACAAAAAAAAATTAATAAAGAAAAAGAAAAAAACGCCCACAAACTCTAACAACGCTCGTACTGCTCTCACGCTCACACGGTCGCGCCGGAAATGACGAGAGAGAGAGAGAGAGAGAGAGAGAGAGAGAGAGAGAGAGAAAGATTCACAGTCCTTTCACAAGAGATCTCAACGAATTAAAAAATCCTATGAGCAGGAATAATTCAGACAACCTTTACACACAGTTGATGGTGAAATAAAAATACTTGCATTACTATGGCTTCTCGTGTGCAAGTGTCTGAGTTCGAATCGTCAGGGGAGTTCGGTACGGATCTTTGTGGTTCCAGGAGGATTTCTCTGAAGTTGGTCGATGAAACGCTGCTGGTCTCTCGTGGTGGCGAGGGTGCCAAGGGGTCTCTCGTGGCGGAATGCCAAGGTAGTCTTCCTCTCAATGGCGAAATGCCATGAGGTCTTTCTCTTAGTGGCGGAATGCCAAGGGCTCTCTCTCAATGGCGAAGTAACGGTCAAAATCGGGGCTAAAATCGTGCAGTCTGAACTCGGCATAAGGGCTTATAAACACAGGCAAACCAAGGAGCAACCGAGATAATTAACAAGGTGATTAACAAGATACAGGTGAATGAGATGAATGAAAGAAACTCATAGGGAAAGCTGGGTCAAAGGAAAAACTAACACAGAAGACAAATTCAAAAACACAAAGGCCAAACATATATAACTCTGACAGTAACGATGCTCAAAAATAATTTCAATCCCCAGCCCAATGAGATTGTACAGAGATTTAAATTTGATTCGACAACGAAGAAGCCAACTGAGACTGTGACAGAGTATGTAGCGGAGTTTAATCGCTTAGCGCAAGACTATAATCATGGAGCAACTTTAGATCAAATGCTGAGGGCTCAACTTGTTTGTGGCATAGATGATGATCAGATTCAGAGACATTTGCTTTCAGAATCAAATCTGACATTTGAGATTGCTTTTAAAATTGCAGTAGCCACTGAAGTCGCATGCAAAAATGTGATCGACTTGCAAAATAAATCTAGTGTACAGGTATGTAACAGCGTCATGTTCAAAGTGAGGAAACCTGATCACAGGAAAAAGGGAGAATCAGGTGAACAAAAGGAAACCAGAGAATGCTACAGATGCAGTGGGAAAACCACAAAGCCAACAAATGCAGATTTCAGAAGGACAAATGTTATTTTTGCGGGAAAATAGTTAATTTCACCAGGGCCTGTCGCAACAAAAATAAATAGAGCGGACACGGACACGCTGTAACTGTAAAAAGAGGAAAAGGAGTGGATCCGCTTCGAGAATAAAACGTAAGTGAATATAATGCGAGTGGTGAATTTGAAGACGCATTCACTTTGACATGTGTAAAAACTGATGCATTAAAGAAAATGAAACCCCTCACTGTTGAGTTACATGTTGATGGCAGACTTGTAAACTTTGACATTGATACAGCATGTAGGGTCAGCCTAATGGGAATGTTCAATGACATCTGGAAAGACTCAGAAGCTCACAAACAGAGACCCTTAAAAATCAAGTTGAGAACTTACACAGGAGAGCCATTAGAGATAGTGGGTGTGGCAGATGCACATGTATTTGGAAGCTTATGTGTAGCAGAATTCAATTTGCAATGCAATATGCAAAATGGCAATACAATATGCAAAATGGCAATGTATTTCTCTATTTAAATATACATTTTCCAATGCCATATGTGAAAAGTTGGTGCAAAATGTAAATGAAAATAAAATTATATAATTTACTTTTGCCATTTCCAATAGTAGTTTTAATATGTAAATTACATACTCATTTTAATGCTTTATAAGTTGCGAAATGAAAATGATTTACTCAAATTTGGTATGTTTCACTGTCCAAGCCATAACAGTAGCAAAATGATCATTTAAATGTTATTTGTCCTAAATGCATTTACACTCATGGTTAGGACACTTAGGATTGCTTTTTCATCATAATGCCATGTGATATTTGTAGCAAAATTCAGTGTTGATTTCAAAATGCATTCTGAGCCAAAGATATAGTAAAATGGTAGCAAAATTGTGATTTTAAATGACTTTTTAATACATTGACACTCACTCTTGAGAGGTTTGAAAAATGCATTTTAATGAATGCCACACGTCGAATGTAGTTCAGTCGATGTGAATTTGAAAATGCATCCAGAGCTGATCACGCCCACCCTCCGTCAATCAATGCGTCAAGGCGGGGCTTGCGTTGTTGCGGGTATTTTGATCATTGGCGACAAGCTGTTTGAGGGAGGAAACATGGCAAAGTCCGTTCCACAGCTTCTCCGAGAAGCCACCCGAGCATTGGAGTGGCAAATTGCAAATACCGACCCTTCAAAAAAGTCCATCGTCTGCTCTGAGCACGCCGCCTCCGGATCGAAGTGGTGGGGCACGGGGTAAGTTGAATAAAGACCGTGGTCTTTCGTAAAACAGTTTGTCCTAGGGTTGCCAACTTTCACTCTGGGTCTGGGGAGGTGGGTTGTTACTAACGATGGCATGTATGAGAAATGTTAGTTTTGGATAAAACTGCTTTAGCCGCGGTCCCTTTACATTTTGAGCACTTGTATATAACAAAAATGATAAATACTCTGTGCAAAATGTAAATATATCCAATGTACTTTCTTACATTGTTCGTCCTGATCGGTATTGGTCACGTGATACGAATTCGCAGGTCAAGAGTTCACCAAATGTGAGGCAGCAAAATCAAATCCTTGCATGGTCTCCCGCATTAAAAAAGAAGAAAAGTTTTCCTAAATTTGCATGTGTTTAAATCCTGGTAAATAGACTGTTGGCAACCCTGACATAGAATTAAACGGTCCAAAATACTAAAATATGCTGTACATAATGTATGTCCATTTTATTGCAGCAGAAGTTTTAAGATTGTTTGCACCATATTCAAATTCACGGGGGCCATCTGCCGATACGTCCCAACACTGCTGGACCTTCGGCAAAAAAATACAGAAGTGTTTCCATCACCTATCGTTTTTGTTTTTTTTGCCTGTCCAGAAGAAAGGAATGTGAGGTACCAAGTCCATCAGTCAAAAACTAATTAGAGAGGGCAGGAATAGGAGAAAAGAGGATCACCTTTCCAGGTAATAGTCAGTTTTTTTTTTCTCTGACCCCCAGGTAAAAGGGTTCGCTTGAGTCATTCTTACATTTTTATGTATTATCTGCATGTCTATTTTATCTTTGTTCTAGACAAATACGGCACCTCTCAGAGTTTTCAGACCACCTTTTTCACCTTCTACTTTAGGGACAGTGGACTTTGTGGCCATTTCAACTGACAGTTGGACAGTAACTACAGAGTCCTATGTCACTATAACGTATAATTTTATTGCTGATGGTTATGTTCTGCAAACCTGAGCACTGGAAGAGCGACACTCCGCTGCCAACCTGGCGGATCATTTGAAAACGTCTGTAGAACAATGGGGCGGCAAAGTGGACGCGTGCGTACATGACAATGGTAGCAATATGGTAGCTGCAAACAGAGACGTAAACTGGGAATCTCTACCTTGCTTTGCACACACACATCACTTGGTCATTAATGATGGATTTAAAGCTGCAAGTATGAATAGACTCATTGGTGCATGTAGTATACTTGTTGGACATTTCCATCATAGCACAATTGCCTCAAATGCACAGAAACAAAGACAGTAGGAGTTGCCTTGTGCAATACTGCAAAACGCGCTTGAATTCGGCTGTTGATATGCTTGCACGTTTGGATGAACTGCTGGGCAATCACCGCTGTCCTTTCTGGCTGGACCATAACCAAGCTAGCAGATGCTAAGACTCTGGAGTTAATCAATGATCATTGGCAGACAATTGAGGAAATGTTACCTGTTCTCCAGTCCCTGAAAATAGCAAGTGAAGTACTGGGTGGCGAAAGCTACGCATCTGTCTCCATGGTGTATCCACTTGTGCAAAGCCCTCTATCCAGGTTTGTCTATTTAGTTCAAATGAATAAATGTAAATGAAAAAATAAATGTAGGCCTATTATTTAGTTCTAGTTTATATGATATTGATTTCTGATCTCTTTTTAATTATTCTGAGGGTTTGTTCTTTCCATTTAAATATATACATTTATAAAAATGTAAATTAATTTGAAGAAATTCTGTCAACTGTTTTAGCATTTAAATGACTTCCAAATTAAATTATATAAATAGGCGACACTGAATAACTTAATACCAGAATTCAGTTTTCATATTCAGTTATTTGTTATTTAATCTGTATCTACAGACACCTTCAGGTGAGCAGTGGAGAATCACAGAGAGTTAATTAATTCAAAAACACAGTTGCAGCATCTCTCAAACAACGAATAAACATTGTTAACTTGCAGAACGCAGGGAAAACACGTTTTCTCGTGTCCGGCACAAACACCTCAGGTTCCTCAACGAAAAAATGAGAGAAGCAGTAAGAGAGAAACTTTTTGAACAATATCAGACCATTTCTCTTGATATGAGTGGTGCGGATGTTGCCGCCTTCAATGACAGAGAGGTGAGCCAGTACCCACTCATCGGAGAAGGCTGAGCCAGTTAAGCCGAGATGAGTGGGAACAGTTCTTGATGGAGCCGTTTATTCCACCAAATGAAGATCCTATTCAGTGGTGGAGAGACAACTCAAAGCACTTCAAGAAACTTGGCCACTTAGCACTTTCTATGCAGCCGGCATTATAATTAACAGACTAAGTAGCCGACTTTCACCCAAGTTTGATATGCTTGTTTTTCTCAACAAGAACATGTAAAAAAAATTAAACGCAAAAACACACCTGCTCAAGCTCGTCTGCACCTGTGGGAGTGGCCGGGCTCACCCTGGGAAAGAATTCATGTAGACTATGCTGGGCCCTTCTTAGGAAGAATGATGCTAATTCTGGTAGATTCTAATTCCAAGTGGATGGAAGTTTCTCCTGTCACACATGCCAATTCCCAAATTATCATTGAGAAACTGAGAATGTGTTTCTGTATACAAGGACTACCTAAAATGTTAGTGTTGGACAACGGAACATGCTTTACAAGTGAGGAGTCAAAAGAAATAGCATTCAACACGTAACATCAGCTCCTTACCATCCTGCTTCAAACAGCCTAGCTGAACGTGCATTTGAGAGTACCAGGATTCAGTGTACGTGAGGAACTACAGCGGTGGACCAAAATGGATTCCTGCCATAGTGGAAAGGTAAACAGCACCTCTTTCATACAAGACTGCTCTAGGGCATGGACAAACTGTGAAAAAGCATGTGGCTCAAATAAGAACTTGCAGTGCAGACAAGATGCTTGAGACTGTACTACCCACAGAGAATGAACATGATGGTGATACTTCTGCTTCTTGTCAATGCACCTGCAGAGAAGGAGATGTCTGCCCTTGAGAAAAGACAATCGCTAAAATTGACTGTTGTTGAAAAAGAGACTAACCAACCTACAAATCTAAGAAGGTCTGTGTGGCGAGGTGGACGAGCGAGAGACATGGGAGGTGCGAGCGAGATCGGTGTGCATGATTGAGAATGAGCGTCACCTGTGAGGCACACAGGTCTCGAGTCCTCTCATGAGGGAGCACGGAGGCATATAAGGACGAGCGACACGAGTGAAGGACGAGAGAGGACCAGGCCTGGATTTTAAGTTGTGTTTTGTTTACATTTTGTTATGTGTGTGCTTGGCAGTCGTCCGTGAGGGGCTGCCGCTTTTACTTTCATTTTGTGTTCATTTATTTTATTAAAGTTGTTGAATGTTCACCGGTTTCCGCCTCCTTCTTCCCACACAAACAAGCAACGTTACATTGGTGCTGAAACCCGGGAGGAAGGAGAGACATGCTGTCGAAGAGCCCTCGCTGCTGAGGGGGATCGCGGTGCTGAGGAGGTCGGGCAGCATGGATGAGTGAAGACCGCGAGTGGCTGCCCGAGGCGGTGGTGCTGAAGCGAGTGAAGATCCGGTGGGACGGAGAGCTCGCTGCCGTGCCCCTGGGTCTAGGTGGGGTGGCTGCCGTCCTAGAGGGAGTGGAGGAGTCGCCGACGTTCGTCGTGGGCCGGAGCCTGCGTCCATCCGCCATGTAGGGGAGGAGCAAGGAGCGCGCGGCACTCGCTGCCGGCTGCCCTCGACAGGAGGAGCCACCGCCGGCCGCCAGGGGGCGGAGGAGAATCGAGCCGTCCACCGAGCGTCTAGTGCCATCGTATGGCACCGTGAGGAAGAGCCTCTCGGCGGGCTGAGGACTGAGCGTTAGTGGGTCAGGGAACTGGACCAGAATTTTTTTTCTTTTCTCCTCTCTTCACTCTCTCGTCCGGTTGCTCTGGGGGTCTCCGTCTTCCGTTCTCTTGTCTCGCCGGCCCATATCCCCGGATGCAGAGATTGGGCTCCCCGGGGGGGAGTAGGCGTAGACGCGGGGTACTCCCCGGCCTACGAGGGGTGTTGGGGGTATGTGGCGAGGGAGACGAGCGAGAGACATGGGAGGAGCGAGCGAGATCGGTGTGCGTGATTGAGAATGAGCGTCACCTGCGAGGCACACAGCTCTCGAGGGAGCAAGGAGGCATATAAGGACGAGCGACACGAGTGAAGGACGAGAGAGGACCAGGCCTGGATTTTAAGTTGTGTTTTGTTTACGTTTTGTTATGTGTGTGCGTGGCAGTCATCCATGAGGGGCTGCCGCTTTTACTTTCATTTTGTGTTCATTTATTTTATTAAAGTTGTTGAATGTTCGCTGGTTCCCGCCTCCTTCTTCCCACACGAACAAACAACGTTACAGTCTGCAAGAGAGAGATGTTCTCCAGCTCACTTGAAAGACTATGTTGCATAACAGAGTCAGTAAAAGACAATCATTGTGTAACTTTATCTCTATTGAAAAAAATGCTAATCAAGAAGTTTTTAATAATGTGTTGGTGATGTACAGTGTTATATTCCGTAAGTAATTTTATTGGTATTAGTTATGGGATTTTGATGTGATGAGCTTAAGAATGAAGGGATGTAGTATCATGGAGTAGCCACTAGGTGTCATTTTTGTATTACAAGTGTTGTGTTCATACCTGTAAAGTTAGGTGAAGATGTTCCATGTGTGAAGCATGTGCTGTGTTTGAAATCGCCCCATATAGAGGGTATGCACGTGAAGTCACCGTCAGCCGGAGTGACTGCGGTTATGCGCACTAAGTGGCAAAAAGACTGAGAGGCAGCATTGGTTTAGAGTGAATGCCGCGAAAAACACACAAAACCAGGCCCGCTGCCAGAGGCCACTCATCTCATGGACATCCCTGTGCCCCCCTCTGGACCGAGGGAGACGGACTTGATAATAGCCTGTCATTTTCTCACTCAAACCACTGCCGCCTGCTGCTTCTGCTACTGATTGCTTTAAGATGGAAAAGCTGCCTAACACTGCTTGTCTAGGATCTGTAATCCTCTGTAAGAATTCATAATAATTAGAGGTGTGCATTGGACGGTTCATCATGATTTGATACAATATTGATTCTCATAGCTAGCGATGCAATATTTTCCGATACCTCAAAAAGTTCTGCGATTGGGACATCCACAAATAAAAAATTCACACAGTAATCTAATGACAGTTTATAACATGACAACAGTCAAGAAAGTATTTTAGGCTTCTGTGCTAAAATGTGTAATGTCAAAAAACTTTTTGTTTATAACTTTTTATTTATGTAATTTAAAAATTATATATAAATACTATAAAATTAAATTAAATTTCTTTTAAATGTATAGCACATATTTTTTTATGAAGCAACAACATTGTATAGGTAGGACAGAACAAGATATGCTATTAATAATCTTTCATTGTACAAAAGTATTATAATATGAAAGGCTCCACAAAGCGGCACTACACTAATGTAGTAATTAAATATTATGTTAGTTCTTACCAAAGCTCTCCCTATTTTAGATCATTAAATGGTTACACTGCCTAAGAAGTCTGTCCGAAATTAGTTTTATGAGGTGCCTTCATGCACAAACGCTGCCTTACAAGCCATTGTCTGATAAGGCAGCGAGGCAACGAGTCAGCTGCCTAGGTTTTCGGACGCAGCCAATGACTGGATTGCTCATGATGCTCTAAACAGCCATCAGGCGGTGAAGCCACTGGATATATTTGAGCGGCCATCTTACTATTCCCTACCGACAGAGGGCATCATTGACGTACAGCCAAAACATTGAGCTAAAATCACCCGATTTGCATTTAGGATTAGTTTTACGATATATGTATGTAAATTAATAGTTACATCAGATGTTATCTGTAATTTGTATGGTCTTTTCGGAGGGGATGAGTCGTATATTGATATCGTTAATGTGGGTGTGTCTACTGCACACTGCCGACACAGGTAACATAACTAACACAAAATATAGCTGCAAGCAGCCATTATCGGGGCCAAGCGCAAAGAAGAAGACAAGACATGCCAAAATGGCTGACAATGTCAGATCAACTGCAGCAATGAACAATTAAATTAAATGTTGACCAAGATGGCGGCGCGAGTAGATCGCGAGGCTCAGCGTCTCTCCAGATTCTGCAATTTTGCGGTATTTTTCCTGTTCTTCTCGGGTCTGTTCGTACAGAACAGTTGTGCCTTTACAACGTACACCCGCGCTGAGCTTTTGGATATTGGTTTGCGAATTTCTGACAGTTTTATGGACAATCTACAACTCCTTCCTGAGATCGCTAGGACACCCGTGGATCTGTGCTCTACCCGGCCGGGCGGAAGTGCAAGAAGGCGGAGGAGAGATCGTAAACAAAGGCGGGGGAAGCGTGGAGGAACGCGTGCTAAGCTAACGCTATCACCGCACCGACTCTCTTTACCCAGAATTTTCCTTGCCAATGTACGGTCGCTAGTGAACAAAATGGAGGAGATTCGACTCAGCATCACACACAGTAAGAAACTTTTGAACTGTAACGTCCTAATATTCACGGAAACCTGGTTAAACAGCGGAATACCGGACACCGCTATCAAACTAGCGGGACGCCACACACTCCGGGCAGATAGAACATTAGATGGCTCCGGGAAGAGCAGAGGGGGTGGATTGTGCATTTATATTAACAAAGCTTGGTGCACAAACTCTGCTATGTTGGGAGTCATTGTTCAGCTAACCTGGAGTTTCTCATGGTTAAATGTAGACCGTTTTATCTTCCGCGGGAGTTCACTTCCACCATTATAACTGCTGCCTATATTCCACCCGATGCTGATGCCAAGCTTGCTATGAAAGAACTTCACGCAGCCATCAGTAAACAACAGACTGATCACCCTGAAGCTGCGTTTATTGTTGCAGGTGACTTTAATCACTCAAACTTAAAGTCAGTGCTACCCAAGTTTCACCAGCATGTTTCCTGCCACACCAGAGGAAACAAAACCTTAGATCATGTTTACACAAACATGGCTGGAGCTTACGTTGCAACACCCCTCCCCCACCTGGGACAGTCAGACCACATCTCTTTGTTCCTCAGCCCCAAATATGCACCCCTCATCAACCGTGTGAAGCCATCAGTGAAGACCATCAAGGTGTGGCCTGCGGGGGCAGACTCCACACTCCGGGAAAGGTTTCTAAACACAGACTGGAGTATGTTTGCTTCTCAAGCCACCAGTGGCGCTCACACGGACATTGACTACTACACCTCCTCAGTATTGGATCATATCAATACCACCATTGACAGTGTTACAGAAACAGATCACCACATACCCAAATCAGAAGCCTTGGATGAACAGGGAAGTACGACTCCTGCTGAAGTCACGCAATACTGCCTTCAGATCAGGAGATGCACAAGCCTACAGCGCATCCAGAGCAAACCTGAAGAGGGGCATCAAAAAGGCCAAGCACTGCTACAAGCTAAAGATAGAGGGACACTTTTCCAACTCTGACCCTCAACGCATGTGGCAGGGCATTCAGGCCATCAGTGATTATAAACCCACCCACTCCACCCCCGCAGCCACTGATGTCAACTTCCTGAACGAACTAAATTACTTTTATGCTCGTTTTGAAAGAGACAACAGAGAAACTGCCACCAAGCTCAAACCCTCAGCTGATCACCCACCAATCACACTCTCCTCCACAGATGTCTGCAAGGCACTGAGCTGGATCAGCGCGCACAAGGCTGCTGGACCAGACAACATCCCTGGTCGTGTTCTCAGGGCATGTGCGGAGCAGCTCGCTGGGGTTTTTACAGACATTTTCAACCTGTCTCTTGCCCAAGCAGCTGTACCATCATGCTTTAAACGCACTTCCATTGTGCCAGTGCCGAAACACTCGAGCCCGAGGTGCCCTAATGACTACCGCCCTGTAGCACTCACACCCATCATTATGAAGTGCTTTGAGCGGCTGGTCCTGGAACACCTAAAAGACTCTCTACCATCCACATTGGACTCACACCAGTTTGCCTATCGCAGCAATAGGAGCACAGAGGATGCAGTTTCCATGGCACTGCACTCTGTGCTCACTCATCTGGACAGTAAAAACACTTATGCACGCATGCTGTTTGTTGACTTCAGCTCAGCATTCAACACTGTCATCCCATCCAAGTTAATTGCCAAACTTGGAGACCTGGGCATCAACACTTCAATGTGTAACTGGATTTTGGACTTCCTAACTGACAGACCCCAGAATGTTCGATCAGGATCCACATGCTCCACGTCCATCACACTCAACACTGGTGTACCACAGGGCTGTGTGCTAAGTCCGTTTCTCTACTCCCTCTTCACCTCCGACTGCAAGCCTGTGTATGGAACTAACTCCATCGTCAAGTTTGCGGACGACACTACGGTGATTGGTCTCATCAGCAACAACGATGAGACTGCCTACAGGGAGGAGATCCAGCACCTGGCCACATGGTGCGCTGATAATAACCTGCTCCTCAACACCACCAAAACGAAGGAGCTCATCGTGGACTTCAGGAAGGAGTCAAGAGGCACACACGACACCATCCACATCAATGGAATGGCTGTTGAGCGTGTCTCCAGTTTCAAGTTCCTGGGGATCCACATCTCGGCGGACATGTCGTGGACGACCAACACCTCCAGCCTGGTCAAGAAGGCTCACCAGCGCCTTTTCTTCCTGAGGACACTGAGGAAGAATCAGCTCTCCTCAGCTATCCTGGTGAACTTCTATCGCTGCGCAATAGAAAGCATCCTGACCAACTGTGTGGCAGTATGGTATGGGAGCTGCTCTGTTGCGGAGCGCAAGGCACTGCAGCGGGTGGTGAAAACTGCCCAGCGCATCACAGGAACTCCACTACCTGCCATCGAGCACATCCAGAGGAAACGCTGTCTGCATCGAGCTCGCAGCATCCTCAAGGACTCCTCTCACCCGGCCCACAGACTGTTTTCTCTCCTGCCCTCCGGCAGGCGTTTCAGGATCCTCCGGACCAGAACCAGCAGACTTAAGAACAGTTTTTTCCCCAGAGCTGTCTCTTTATTGAACTCAAATCCCCGTTGATCCACTCCCCTCATAAACTGCAAACTCTCCTACCTCACACCTACATTCACTTTGTTATTTGCACTACCGACTGTTTATTACAGTAACAACTGTTTACTTATGCATTTTGCACCACCATATCTTAACTGGAATATGCTCATTTGCACTGCCGACTGTATTTACAGTAACAATGTTTACATTTGCATTTTGCACCGTACTTCTAACTGTAATATGCAACCACTTTCCACTGCACTTTTACACTTTCTTTCGGATAGCTCTGTCCATAATTTATTGCACTAACTTAATCCACTGCTATATTCCTCATATTAGCCTAACATATTATTGTATACCTCTATCTGTAAAATTCTGTTCAAAGTAATAGCCATCTGTATATTATATTCATAGTACATATTCACCTGTACATTCTGTTTACATTCTGTTTATAGTAATAGCCATCTGTATATTTATATTTATTCACTATATATATTCATCTGTAAATTCAGTTCTGTTTATAGTAATAACCATCTTTCTACTTATACATATTTATATATATTCAGTACATTTTTATGCCCTGCACTTACGCAACCATTGTATATATCCTGCACTTGCTGCTATTGCACTTCTGGTTAGACCTAAACTGCATTTCGTTGCCTTGTACTTGTACTTGTGTAATGACAATAAAGTTGAATCTAATCTAATCTAAAGACCTATTAAGGTGATTTTAGGCAAAATAGCTGTAAAATAATAAATACAGTCAATAATAATGATTTAATGATTTATCACTTTCAACCAATAGGTGGCACAGTTACGAAATTGATGTGGTGTGGTCAGAATAAGGGAACAATGACACATGCAAAGATTGGTGTCAATATCTCAAAGCAGGGTGTCGATATAGTGTCAATATGTCATTGCAGAGATATAGCCTCAAGAGGCCTTTTCATTATAAGTATGGACCACATGGCCGTGCTGTTTTGAAACCTTCTATTTTGAAACCTTTTAAGTAGCTTAAAGGCATGGTGCTGATGGCACATACCAAGTTTCGTAGTGATACACCAATTAATTTGTAAAGCATAGCATTTTATATCATAATACTGCATTGTAGTCAATGGGAATTTCATGTTTTGTTCTTTTATAGCGCCACCGAGTGGCACAATCCTACCATTTGTTGTATGTGTCCTCGGAGTGAGCCCATACATGTCTGTGTCAATTTTGGTGAAAATATCTCATTTCGTTTTGGAGTTATAGACATTTATATGAAAAAACACATGAAAAATGACTGACACCTGACTTTGATTGGATTTTACACCCCCTTACTATCAATATTTTGACATTTGGGCATTAGCATATTGCTATCGACCTACGTTTTCGAACTTCTGACGCTGGTTTCATCTCGATCAGACTAGCGGTTTCGAAGATATCAGCAAATGTTTTTAAAGCGCTAAATTACAATGCTGCACAAACCATATGCCGAAACCTAGCAAGTCTGGTATCGTTGGACTCGGCGAGAATTCAGGAGACAAAAAAAAGTTACTCCCATGAAAATAAGTCAAGCTCACCCAAAGTTATAAGCATTTGAAAAAAAATATTATCCACTAGGTGGCGCTGTTTCTAAACTTCTTGGGCTCATTCAGGGCATCATGTTGATGACGCAAACCGAGTTTCGTAACAATCTGTTAATGTGTTCATAAAATACAGCATTTTAGCACATAATTCAAAATGGCCAACAGCCAAAATGGCCAATATGGTAAAAAACTTGGCATGCCGCCCTGAATCTAACAAGACCACTTTTATGATTTTTGGACAAACGGTTCAAAAGTTATAAGCAAAAATAACCATTTTTTGTATCTCCGGACCAGTTGGTGGCGCTGCGCCGAAACGCTGCATGTTGCCACAGGTCACGCTTGTGATGACTTGAACCAAGTTTGTTCAGAAAATTACGTCATAGGGTGCAATCGAATTGGCTTGAGCCAAGGAATCAGATGAAAAAATAATTCTGTTTCTAGCCCTTATGATTCAAAAGTTATTAGCATAAACATGAGTCAAAATTTGGACTGATGGTGGCGCTAGAGGGATTGAGTTAGAGACTCCAAATTTGCTATGTTGACACTTCAGACTGTCCTCTATTAGTGTGCCAAATTTCATAACTTTCCCGCAAACGGTTCTATGGGCTGCCATAGACTCAAGAGTGGAAGAAGAAGAAGAAGAAGAATAGGAACGCTAACGGTTTCAATAGGTACCTTCGCACCTTCGGTGCTTGGCCCCTAAATATATTTCTTTATGTATGTAATTATGGTAAATATATTAAACATTAACACATCTGTGTTTAGCTGCAGAAATTGGTTTGAATAGCTTATACAATAAATATTAACACTAGCCTCTATTACTATTTCCTGATTGAGCAACATCTATTTCAGACTCTTAAAGACAGCACAAATTTATGGCGTTTACAGTTGAAGACTTCAGATGCCGATACTGAGTGAATTCTCTCTGCATATAGTATACGTTCATAAAATACTTTCACTTCAAACCCACTAAATCCCAGCCTCAGCCCATTCAGAAGTACTGGTACATAGGTAGAAACCTATAGGCTACATAGAAGCCTGACAAAAACGCTTATTTTAAAGAAAACCGTCAGACGGACTTAGAGGCTTTTGCATCTGAACTCTTCAGTTGTAAACGCAAAGTGTTATGTATGCCATGTTGTTGAATTAATTATTAATTTAACCATAGTTTAAATCATTAACTGCTTCGAAATGCATAACAAAATCATTGTTGAAACATTAGTTAGCCTACTGTATGAATAAAAACAGTACTACAGTACAAATACATAAACACAACATTACAAGGCAGGGCTCTCAAGTGTCACGCATTGAGCGTTGCACTCCCGCCTCTGCATTTCTCACGCAGAAAAACTATTCAAAATGTATCTGGCCGCGCCGCTCACTCTATGGAACCGGGCAGGAATCATCCGTCATCTCTGCATCCGTTTTGAACCCATTCAGAACACGGACTTCACGCCACCTTTCAAAAGCCCTTCCGATATTGATCCTCGTTTTCGCCTGGGTCCGGTTGCATTCTCTTTTTTTCTGTAGCCACTCCGAGGTCCGAAGTCTTTTGCATTTTACAGGTGAATCTCCAGCTGTCACTGGTGATAGGCCTTTATCACAGAGGAATCGAATACCGGAAGTGCAGCTTTAAGCAAGATAATGTGTACTGTTCAAATTAGCGCATGTGGAACAATACAGAACGTGGTGTTAATGCTGGAAAACGGGTCAGCAGTATCAATTATTCCAATGTCAGTGTGCACTCATTATTTTCCTACTCTCTTGAAAGTGAAACTGAACTTAGTGAGCTATGGTCGACATGCCAAATGGTCGTGCTCCAGCAGAACTGTTTGTTGTAAACACTGGCACTTGGGTGTTGGGACATGGCTGGTTTGCCACCTTATAACTGCAGCTGTTAGATGGCCGTCTTGTTACATCATAATGCTGCAAGATAAATTCAGCTGATGCTAATATGAAACCTGAGAAACTGGGTTGGGCACAAGGAGTACACACCTAGTCAAAGTTTGTGTCGACATGAAACCAGTACAGCAGAAATTGCGTTGTATTTCGTTATAAATCTGCAATGCTGTATCACAGGAATTAGTGTGTCTCATTCTGCAGGATGTGATTGAACCTATTGAATAATCAGAATGGGTCTCGCCAGTCATGGACTTGCGAGAACCAAATAAAGTCATAGTGATGGACAGTTTTCCACTTTCTCACAAAATCCTCAAAAAATTTGGAACTGAGGGGATCAAATGTCTTTTCAACATTAGATCTTCAGAGTGCCTATCACCAAGTCTGAGGATAGCCACAGCCTCACTTCATTCATCACATATGAAGGCTTATTTTGCTACAAGAGAGTACCGTATGGACTGGCATCAAGGCTTATTTGTTTTCTGAGATTGATGTTGACCATAATCAAAAGACTCACAGGTGTTCAATGTTACCTGGATGACATCATTTTCTCAGGAAAGACACCCTGGCAGAACACAAGTACTCCACAATTGCGAAGGAAGCGTTAGGCTCTGTGTGTGGGCAACAAATTAATGGAGAACTTGCATGTGTGGGGGCGACTTTTAACGTTACGTACAGACCACAGCCCACTAACAACACTGCTCACTTTGAAGGGACGAGCAGGACTTTGGATTGCTCAGTGGTCAGCTAGATTGAGGACTTTTGACAACGACATCCAAACCTAGAAGTGAAAAAAGTAAAAAGTCTTGACGGTGGTCCTGTGCTGGAGGATGATTGTCGTTTTGCTGTGACTTTAGTGGATTACTTTAGTAAGTGGCCAGAGATTGCTTTCATTGCTTCAGCTGTCATTCAGTTTCTGTTCAGCCGTGAAGGTAACTCGAAGGAACTTATTTTAGATCACGGCTCTCAATTCATGTCATGTGAGTTTGAGAAGTTTCTGTAAAACTGGAATAATGCATCGAACTTCATCTGTGTATTATCCTCATGCCAACGGAGAGGTCGGACGCTTTAACTGTACGCTGAAGCACACATTGCTAATTGCTTCCCTGGTAGGGAAAGGATGGAAAAAATTCAAAATTCTAGAACTAAACTTCATCAAAATTGTTTAACCCTCTGGTGCTGTTTGTTTAGGGGTTGCATTGGTTGTCTTCCCGGTCATAAATGACGAACACCTAAAAATGAACTTTACTCCACCCCAGTAAAACCAATGCAATTCATTTTTCTTCAATAATATTTTTTCTTTTTAATTTTGTATTTTGAGATGATTTTATAGTATTTTTTATATTTATGCAATAATTATGCCATGTCTATTTTTGCCATTGAAAATTATTATTTTTTTAAATTTGTGTAATTTTTTTTGTAATTTTCTTTAATTATTGCAGTATTTCAGGTTAAAATAGAGACTAGGCCTTCAAAATATTTTTTTTTTGAAGGCAGATTAGCGCCCTCTTTTGAAATCATTTAAGAAATCATGCAACCTTGAGTGTAATCACTAGTGGTCTCTATGGAGAGGCTTGAGAGTTCCCTAGTTCTCTTTTGAACACATTTAATGATTTTTTTTTGTGTGTGATGGATTTGAATATATATTTAAAACATTTCAAAGACATTTTATTATAAAGTTTCATATATATATATATATATATATATATATATATATATATACACTGTAAAAAATGTATAATCTCCCCAACTCAAAATTTTCTAGTGACTGTTTACATCTAAAGTTTTCAATTGGCCCAAGTGAAATTCTGTAAATGTAATTTTATCAATTGTGGCAAGAGCCTGTTAACATGGGCTCAATTGGAAATAATATGTTGAGCCAATGGAAAAAATGTATAATCTTCCCAACTCAAAATTTTCTAGTGACTGGTCACATCTAAAATTTTCAATTAGCCAAATTGAATTTCTGTGAATTGAATTTTATCCATTGTGGCAACAGCCTGTTAACATGGGCTCAATTAGAAATATGTTGAGGTAATGGAAAAATGTAATTTACCAACACTGTAAAAAATGTCAGACCTCTCCAATTAAAAATTTTCTAGTGACCGATCACATCTAAATTTTTTAGTTGGCCAAATTGAAAAATTTAGATGTGATCAGTCACTAGAAATTTTTGAATTGGAGAAATGTTTTACAGCGAAACTGTGTGGATGGTCCAATTAAATATTTTAAATTGTAGTAACAATTGTTTATTTCTCACTGTCCCAAAAGACAAAAATGACTAAAAACATAAATATATTAAGCAAAATACAGAAACAGACAACAGGGTTGACATTTTATCACATTACTTTATTAAAGTCCCTGTAAAGTCAAAACTAAACATGTGTTCTGAGTTTCTCACACCACAGATAAATGTTTTATTAACCACCCAGCCAAATTTGAATCATAAAAAAATCCGGGAAGTACATAAAATAGCTTATCTAAAACCTGAAAAAATGAGCAGCATTCTCTGCTCTCAAACGCTGGGGGTGTGTCCGCTGTCGGCGCCGAAACCACGCCCACTCGCGGGAAAGCGGCAGTAGCACACAAGACAACACTCACTGATCACGAGCGTCTATGATCTCGACGCACCAGATGTCGGTGGGACGGGAGGATGACGGCCTGGGCGGGGGATAGTCGGTTCTGCAGCGGATTATCAGTGAATCCCAGTTGTCTCCGGTGAAAGTTTGTAAAACGATCCGGTGTAAAGTCACTGCAGAGGTAGGTGTCGGTGATGATCCTCAGCTCTCTCCATCAAGGGTGCTGTTCACAAAATTAATCCACCTCTTCATCGTTTTTGTTTTGTAAGCTGTTATGCAAGTTGTTGACTATAGTAACTAACAGTACTAACAGTAACTCGCGATCGAACTGATGCGAATGTGCTCTAGTTATGATCGTGTTAGGGGAGGAGTCAGGCTCGGTGCGTCATCGAGCCACCGTTTTAGCCCCGCCCAGAAAATCCTGAACACAGCAACGGTGAAAAACTGTTTAATGGTCTAACTTCTGAATTCAGTACTTCATAGTTCACAGTCTTTGTAATGTATTTCAGCAATACATTTCTAACATTTATAATGTGTTTAGAAACAAATCTCAGAATTGCCTTTACAGGGACTTTAACAAGTAAATTCCAACACAGGATATTTGGGTGAAAATACCTTATTTTCAATAAGGAAAAACTCTGAATACATTCAAGAAGTCAAGAAATCTTCTGCATAACAGGATGTCTTAAAGTGGTGAAGGGCACTGCAAGCTAAAAACCTGCAAATAAAAATAAAAACTAACATTAATGACAAAGCTCCCCTGCATCACATCTGGCAAGAGACATGAACAGAAGTTCTTCATTATATAATGAGGATGAGATGAATGAATGGACATAAGAAAATCACGAGCTTGACGTGTTTGATATTAAAAGGCAATAACTTAAGCCCTGAAAGAGGCCGACGCCAAACGCACAGTGTTCAACAGTCGCATGCCGCACATATCACACAAATGACTTAATTTCCTTATTACCTATTGTTTTAGACATATAAGACATGAGTAAAATAAAACTATTGGCTACCATTAGATAATTATGTGGTAAACGAGAACACACTCATGAAAACAATGAATGCATGAACTCGTGATTCTACAAAATGTCTTTTAAACTTTATACCCGGTCATAAAGCAAAACTCTGGAGAATAATTTCAGTGCTCAATACTCACCAACGTCTTTGTGAGATGAATATCTCTCTATTCTCTTGGGAATGTCTGTTTCGGTCTTCAGCACCTGCTGGTTCGGGTCCGCTCGCGCTGCCGCTCCCGCGTCTCCGCGTTTGAAATCTCCACACGAACGGTTTTTTTTTCAAGCGCATTTTGCGCATGCGTATACCGTTTTTCGGACGGAGGACTTGTTCAGCCAACATGGATTTTTCACTTCGACTTCATAGATTGACTGAGCACAATTAAATATGTTCGGTGAATATACAATTTTAATTTTTAGTGAAGACCTTAAGCTATGATTAGTACAATGCATCTTTTTGCATGGCGATAATTATTTGGAAGTCATTTATTGGGCCAATATGTAATGATCAATTTACACAATTTTTCCTCCCCATTTTTTTTTACAGTGTATATATATATTTATATATTGCTAGAAATATAGATTTTTTTCTGTGAATTTGTGTTTTTGCAGATTTCCCATTCATTTCCTATGGTGGTCATTTTTGACCGAAGAGCACAAGTGGGAGTATTTCTTTTACGACCACTTAGCATGTTCGAATCATGCCCTCAATTGTGTGTTTTTTGTGTGTTTATATACCTAATGCTAGAAAAGTAACCAAGTATCATATCATTCTGTTGAAGCTGTGATTTTTAAAAATTCAAAATGTTGTTCATAGGTTCAGTTTTTCAGGTGTGTGTGTGTGTGTGTGTGTGTGTGTGTGTGTGTGTGTGTGTGTGTGTGTGTGTGTGTGTGTGTGTGTGTGTGTGTAAG
This sequence comes from Romanogobio albipinnatus, assembly GCA_023566225.1. NCBI lineage: Eukaryota > Metazoa > Chordata > Actinopteri > Cypriniformes > Gobionidae > Romanogobio > Romanogobio albipinnatus. The sequence goes on from CM042244.1 coordinate 34,426,272, forward strand.
TGTGTAAGTGTGTAAGTGTGTAAGTGTGCGTGTGCGTGTGTGTGTAAGTGGGTGTGTCAATATCACACTCTTGATGTTTTAGAGCAGGGGTGTCCAAACTCGGTCCTGGAGGGCCACTGTCCTGCAGAGTTTAGCTCTTACTTGCCTCAACACCTGTCTGGAAGTTTCTAGTATGCCTAATAAGACCTTGATTAGCTGGTTCAGGTGTGTTTAATTGGGGTTGGAGCTCAACTTTGCAGGACAGGGGCCCTCCAGGATCAGGATTGGACACCCCTGTTTTAGTCTCACCCCTTTACTGCTTTGTACTTTTTTTTTCCAGCATCGTGGCCGATTTGTAGATTGTACACACAAATATTCTGAGAATTTTTGTTTTTGACGATTTCCCATTCATTTCCTATGGTCAGTCATTTATGACTGAAGACAATGAGCGCAAATTTTTTTTTACGACCAATTAGCATGCTCGAATCATGACCCCAATTTTTTTGTGTGTTTACATACCTAATGTTAGAAAAGTCACCAAGTTTCATATCATTCCGATGAAGCAGTGCTTTTTAAAATTTCAAAACAGAACATTTTCCGGTCAGAAATGACCGAAGAGCACCAGAGGGTTAAAAGAGAGCAAGATGTGGTGTCACCACTTGTCCTGTGGGTGGCAGTAGTAAGTGTTGAGTGTACCTGAGTGTAGCGTATGAGGGAGATGAGTGAAGTCTGGGATGTAACTTGTGGGATGCTTGCATCTCTACAAAGACATAACAGTGGGGGAGTGAATGAACAGCAGGCACTTGCAGAGGGGGGGGGGGGGGGGGGGTGGTGCTTGAGCACCTGCCTCTTTGCCCCTTGATGCCCAAAGTGCCCTTTTTGTCAAGGCAAAAAACATTTTTTTATATATATATATGTAATTAAAGGCCCTTTTGTGAAGGCCTGCCCAATCTAACTATTAGTAAAATTAATGAATAATAATTTATCCGTGAATAAAATGAATCACATGATGATGACCTTTCACCCGACGACCTCATCTCTCACGCGCCGCTCACGCGCGCGCCAGTGCCTAGTGGACTGACAGGGGAGGATTCTTCAAAACCGCTGCTGGTAAGTGTTGTTCTCAGCGAACGAAGTGTTTGTTTACTTATTATCTTGTATTATTTTACAAGAACGACGTGGAGAGAGCATGGAGCTGTTGTTTATATTGCTGTTTCCTGTATGTGTAGCCTGTAGAAGTAACGTTAACATTAGTTTGCTGTGAGGGAGAAAAGTTTCACGGGCGTAGAGTTACACAGTCTTGTCTTTTTATGTTATTTTACTAAAAACTGTTTATACTTTAAACTATTAGTTTTATTCCAGTATTTATTTAAAAAACTTATTCCAACACTGGTAATATACTGATTTTTCGTCCTCTGAATTAGCCTATATCTGTTTTTATTATCATTAAAAAAATATATAAATTCAGAACAGGATTCAATCATGTTCATGTCAATAATGTTCATCACAGAGAAAAGTGTAGCTTTAATGATAATTCATCTGTATTTAGTTTATTATTTGTGCAGTTCAGAAAGGTGTTATGTTAACGTTTACGTTTTCTGTATATGTCTAACAGGGAAGGCCACAGGTAAATATAACATTTATTATAATGGGATTATATAAAGATTGTTTTAAGTAGGTGCCGACAGAATGAACACACACATTTTAGTTTCTTTATTTATATTTTTGATTAGACATAATCAAAATCCAACTACATCTCAGAGTCACAATGCAATATATGAAATCATGATCACTGTCTATATAGATTTTTCTGTTTCACTCTTACCCCTGCCATGGCCCTCATCCGTTCCCCCTATTGTTTCTTTCTCAGATGCTTTTCTGAATCTGATATCTTATTTTCTCTCCACAGCTCTTGGTGTGCAGCAGCCTATATGAACATCTCCCTCTTCTTGTAGCAGTCAGCCTTGGCAGCAGTTGCAGCACAGTGAGCGAGTTACAAACACTTTCAGCAATCTTTACATCTTGTCATGGTCACATAACAATTGTTTAATCAGCTAATATATCTCATATGCTTGTTTTAATTTCTATAGTCTCAGATATACTCCAGCAGCATCAACAACAGCAAAGGCAGCAAACCCACTAAAGGATTTATTTAGGAATTTAAGATTTTAAGATTTTACCAGAAATTTTTTAGACGTTAATGTTAAAAATCTTGTATAAGATTGCTGTGATTTTTTGTTTTTGTTTGCTTGGTTTTTATTTTTATTGGATAAATGTAACTCTTGTATATTTGTAATTCAGTTTTTGCCATGAAAATAGCCACAGATACTGACATGGCATTAAATAAAACTATTCTGTACTGTACGAAATGGGCCACGTTGATTTTGAATAATGACCATGTCCTACACAGTTTACTATAACAGCTGTTCTTTACTATTCTGTATAACTGAATCATAAGTATAACAGTTTCTAATCCCAGAGTTATTAATAGGTGCCAATATTTTTTTTTTTTACTTTTAACCTTTAAATGGTCTTTTTTATTCTCTTTCTTTTTCAAAACTGCATCAAAGCATTTGCTACCATATCAATACAGAAACATCCGTATCGGAACGCGTATCAGAAAGGAATGCGTCACAATATATTGCTGTATTGATATTTTGAGCACAGCCCGATTAAAAGCCTTGTTCCATATGCCCCTTTTATACTTTGAGCACCTGCCCCTCCAACGGTCTCTGCACGGCCCTGATGAACAGCGCTCTCTTCCACCCTCAATACCCATGCCTCAGCTGCCCTTGAGCAAGGTACCACTTCAGTATGGGTGACGTCACTTTCACTTTTTTCACTTTCACACCACCAGACATTTGTAGCAGTTGCCTCATATAGAGGACACAATTTAACCTATTTCTGCAGATAAAAGTAATAATAAAGTAACAGCTGAATATTTTCATATATTTTTGTCATATCTTAATTTTTTTTTTACACCAAATAATGGAGAGTATAGTATCAATAAGAATATTGATAAGTATCTGCAATAAAATCATTATTTAATATCAATCCATCCAATATCCATCCTGAAGACACTGCCTTTTCAATAAAAAGAATAAAACATTTAATCATTAGCTACATTAGTTGTTGATTATAATATTTGTTTTATGAATTGATGTGTTCAGTTTTCTGTACAAATAACTTGGTAACACTTTACATGGTTAAATCGGTAATGTTCAAAATGTATTGGCTTATGCTCCATTCCAGATGAGGTTGGACATGGGAATATCCCAAATTAAATGTCCTATATCAGACCTTGGTGAGTTCAGGCAAGCAGGCAAGTTCACATGTTGACCACATGATGTCGCCATGACACAATGAGAGCATATCATGTTTTATTTTTTCAATTATGGCTAAACTGAATAAAAATAACATGAAAATGATTTTTTTTTTAAAAACTATCTTTGCGTCTCCCTGCAGTTAGGGTTGATCAATGTTCCCCCAAGATCACAGGTTGAATGTCCGTCTTTGCATTCCAGACATTATTTCCAAGAACGAGGTGGTAAAAATCTAAATTTGGAGCTGTTTGGAATGCAGAATAATTAATATAGTGGTGCAGGTATGATGCCAGAACCCGGGAGACTAATTCGAGATCTTCCCATGCTGGTTTTATTATGGAACTTTTCTGATTTATATATAAAATAAAGCCTTTGGTAAACATAACAACACTCTAAAAAAAAAAGGTTCTATATGGCACCAAAAATGGTTCTTGGCTCGTAATCATAGGGGAACCTTTTTCAGTGCTATATAGCACCAATTTTGGTGCTTCAGTGGTTCTTCAGCGGTTCTTCAGAGGTTCTTCCCCGGTTCTTTGACTAAGGTGCTATATAGCACCGCTAACTATGGTGCTATATAGCACTGCTACCATATACAGAACATGTTAAGATACGGTGCTATATAGCACCAAAAGTGGTTCCTCTATGATTACGACGAAGAACCATTTTTGGTGCCATATAGAACCTTTTTTTTTTTTAGAGTGTAAGACGTTTTGACAGGGCAGGGCTTTTGACGTTTGTTCTACAGTGTAAATGATGGGCCTACATAGCGATAAATAATGGTTGCTTCGCACTTGATCATACATAAATAAGCTCTCTTTACGTTGTGTTGTGTATGTAACTTCACCCATACGCAGCAGTGATAGATCGGATCATTTTACTGACTTGATTTGATGACTTTGAATTCCGTTCAGCAAAATGAAATAATCTTTAAATAATTTCGTTTAGGGGAGACCGGGAAGTGTTGTAACACGGGGTTAGTTGTAACACTGTAAGTTAGACAGGTCAGAAAAGAGCTGTGGTAACATCATCAATATCAAAAACTCCCATCTTCTTTTTGAGCTAACAGGAGAAATTGCATGACTGTGAGCAAATTTGTAGATTTTATGACCCAAAAGTAGACCCCAGGTAAGAAAGTGTTTTTCTTTTCATCAAGATTATTTTTTGCCTGGCAATGATTGAATTGTAGGTACAATTGTTTAAAGCTGCTGTCCGTAACTTTTTTTGTGTTCAAGATTACAAAAATGATATAATGAGAATGTACAACATGGGACTATTTCAGACAGGTCTGGTAGGAACCACTGCGGTGGAGCACAGTCACTGTGTGACTCGCATAGACATAAACAAGAGAGAGAAGTAGCTATGTTCTTCCGCAAGACGCATGCAGTTCTGTTTATCAACCGCTAGAGCGCAAAACGTTACGGACTGCAAACCAACCCCTATGATGATTCCAATGAGTCCAGTTATCAATCATTTCCTCTGTTGAGGCAGTCACGCGTGTTTTTTTTTTTTTTTTTTTCTCGTATCAAGGGATTTGGCTCAAAAATCTGAAAGGGGACGTGCTCACTTATGGGATGATTTTAGACTCAAAATTATTAATAAATTCACACACACTTATCCATGAACTTGATAAATGTTGCAAACATGTTGTATTATCCACAAACAAATGCCTTTTAACTTGTGTGTGCAAAATACAGAATTACATGAATGTGCAGCGATTTGTACAAATAGAGACAGTTGTGAATACAAAACTTCGATTTTGTATTAATGTAGGTCAGAATTTGTGCGTGCAACGAGTAAGATGTGCATTTGTGGATCCGGTGACGCGCATTCATTCATTGACTCGTTTGTGAGTCGATCCTATTTTATTCATTTGGATTTTGAGACTTCCATTTCGCCAGTTTGGCCTTGCACGATCCACACACACAGCTGTCTTAGAAAACCTTCTGCCACTAGATGGCAGTATTCTGCCAAAACAGACACCGGCACCGTGAGTGTTATTCTGCCTATAATACTCTTAATGTGTCCTCGTTATAAAGACGAGAAAAACGCTTAACAGGCTAACGTTAAAAAGGTATTAAAGGCTACTTTGTATAGGCAAGCAGATTAAATCAGGTTATGAACACAACATTGTTCATCACAACATTTTTCTCCCATAGAAAACCATTATAAAATGCTTAATATGCAATATAGTGCATGTTCAATAAAGTGTATAGGCTACTTTTAATATCACCGTTTTACTGCAGGAAGCCACATTAAGCGTTTTCTTTTATAATAGACTTTATGGGAGAAAATGCTTATTATGTACATGATGAGCCCATGGATGCATTAATGCATTAAGACCGCGATAATTACAAGTATAAAAATATGAACCCAAAACACGCAAAAATTTCACATTGTTTCCTCTGGAATATTCTAAAACGCTTAATGTAAAAAACGCATTAAGAAGACCGTGCAAGACCAAGCTCTTATTAATAAAGCATGTGCACACAAAAAAGGCAGATGGGCCCAGAATATGATCGCACTGTGTTTATAATTACACGTTTAAAGCATTTTCCTGCACGCTTAACATGGCTTAATTACAGCAAGGGATATTAAAAGAACAAATTCTGTACATACCTCACTAATAAAGAATAGGAGAGTAGCTATGTAGTAGCCTATATGTACATAAAAACAGATGAGCCCATTACTTTATAACGGGTTTCCTAGATGTTGTTCAAAACGGTGATATTTAAAGTAGACTATACTTTATTGAACATGTGCTATATTGCATATTAAGCATTTTATAATGGTTTTCTATGGGAGAAAAATGTTGTGATGAACAATGTTGTGTTCATAACCTGATTTAATCTGCTTGCCTATACAAAGTAGTCTTTAATACCTTTTTGATGTTTGCTTGTTAAATGTTTTCCTCGTCTTTATAACGAGGACACATGAAGCGTCTTATAGGCAGAATAACGCTCACGGTGCCGGTGTCTGTTTTGGCCGAATACTGCCATCTAGTGGCAGAAGGTTTTCTAAGACAGCTGTGTGTGTGGATCGTGCAAGGCCAAACTGGCGAAATGAAAGTCTCAAAATCCAAATGAATCAAATAGGATCGACTCACAAACGAGTCAATGAATGAATGCGCGTCACCGGATCCACAAATGCACATCTTACTCGTTGCACGCACAAATTCCGACCTACATTAATACAAAATCGAAATTTTGTATTCACAACTATGTCTCTATTTGTACAAATCGCTGCACATTCATGTAATTCTGTATTTTGGACACACAAGTTAAAAGGCATTTGTTTGTGGATAGTACAACATGTTTGCAACATTTATATTAAGTTCATGGATAAGTGTGTGTGAATTTATTAATAATTTTGAGTCTAAAATCATCCCATACTCACTCGCCTATGCATGTGATATTTCATTTCTCCCATCAAACAGCCATTAGGTCACATTATGAGACAGTTTGTTCCACTCAAAGTCACTAGGGCTCTGCCCTTCGGAGTGAATAGGGAATAGGCATGCTCACTTCTGACTTCTGCCCTTTGCTGGATTCTGGTCCACCAAGGGCAGGATTTGGCCCCTGGTATTGCTTCTTACAGGCTACCACCATGAAAGGGTCTAGGAATGGATTGAAAAAACATCAAAGCCCACTGAGCTCAGTAGAGGTGGATACACAGCTTTTATTGAGCAAAGATGTTCATGGACAAAGGCTTAAAAAATATCTGTTAATCACTGCAATTTGACACTGAGTATTGGGGGGAAATATGTATAATGAACACAAGGGGGTAGCAATGTCAAATTAATAAAATGTAGTCTCATTTTCTATCTACATAAAGTCTAGTACAGAAAAGTGGGCTATATTTGCAATTATATCCTTTAGGACAGGGTTTTTTTTATTTTTGTGAAGCGCCTTTCTAGCACTGGAATATTGTTGCTGTAGCTAATTGCGCTTAAAAGTTACTTTATTTCAAATTTGATTCAAATGAACGAAGAATTTTGTCTTTCATTCTTCATCTATTCATGATTTGTATGTTTGTTTACCTTTTTGAATCCTACTGTTTAAATCCTAAAAATTACAAGTCTAGTGTATCAGATAACCTGGCCGTGTAAACTTGTCTTCTCTGGTCATTAATGATCGAGAGAGGGCGCTGAGAGCACAGGACGCAGAGATGTTTCCTTACTCTGTGACCATCATACTTCCTCTCCCGTCGGACAATCCAAACTAGCCGAAAGTCAGTCGATTCTTGTCTTTATTTGGTTGTGCTTCTGACGTTTATCTAATGTTGTTCAGAATTGCTCAAAACGAATAAAAACTAATAAAATACTGCTTCTTTTGTATATTTTACATATTGCATCTTCTTATTTGAGATGCCGATGCTTCCACAACCTCAGAGAGGAACATTTCATGCAAAAATAATCGATGTTGTTGATTCGATATTGGATCGACATTTATATTTGCTTATAGAAACGTATTAGCTACAGTTCGTTGAGTATTTGCGAAAGGGCAACAATGTTTTTTTTTTTTTTTGTCAGAACACATTAGGCGTTTTATAAGTATTTGTACAGTTTTGATCGTTCTTATTTTCGCGCATGCGAGTATTATAATATGTCATAAAATGCCTCTTTTCTTATAGCAGAATTAATGAATTTCGTATGTCAATTATATGCATTTAGAATTGCACGAGTGTCCCCATGCACACACAAGGAATAAATAAAGCGATCAAACAAAAATATTTATTTTAAATGACATTTTCAGCATTTAAATGAGAACATTTTGATTTACATTTTGATTAATTACCTAAAACCAAAGTTTAGTATATAAATTGGAGATGAAATCGATTTGTTTGTTTATACTACTAATAGGCTACCTCTGTTACAGTGGTTACACACATGGTTAGCCTACACTTGATTTTCTAAGGTGTCCGTTTTACAGTGGAATTATATTTAAGTTCTGATTAATAATAATAAACTTAATTTACTTACTAGGGTTATGTGTTAGGATTAGGTTAAGGGTTGCATGTAATTATGCTAAATTTATAGTTATTACTATAGTAACATTTAACGTGTAACAAAGACATTGTTGTAAAATAGTGTTGCCTTTTCAGGTTGATTGAGTGATATAATAATATTTTTCACAATCATTAAAATGATTCATTTAAATTGTACCGTATGAACCACATCTTCAGCAGACAAAACACGTTTAATTTTGTTTTAATCAACACATTTCCTATAAGCTGACTTTTATTGCACCTTTCAAATGACCACTGACTTGTTAACAAATTATCAAGACTAAACCATTTATTTTGCTTCACAATTAAAATCGGGCATTAACTGCCCTGTTCTCGCGTTATTCAGGGGTAGCTTGTTTAATTGGCTGGAATGGGGAGTTCGGGGTGGCCAGGAGTTTGGGGTTAAGTAAGAGGCGCGCGCTGAATTGTACAAATAGCCTGGGGCACAAGAAAAAGTTCATGCCCGGGTCCCTGTAAGGAGAAACCAGTGAAGTATCAACTAGTCCATGGTCACTTAATCAGAGCGACCTGTGGGGGATTAGGAAGATATTGTGACCGCAACTTGGCCTCACAATTATCATTCACAATTAAATGTTGTGTCCCTCCCCCAATCTCCCTTTCATTAAAGATGCGCGGCCGTTACATTTGAAGAATTAGGGCGGCTTGTTTGTGCGAAATACGCATGTGTACTAAGCGTTCACTTTCGTACTTCTAGGCCCGCTTTTTATACACATATTGAATGGAACGTTTTGTAAATCAAAAAAGAAAATTAAAACACGAGAATAATAATACTATTAAATAGTAATAATTGCTTCTTTTTTACCATACGATTTTAAATCGCTAACAATCCGTTTAACCCACAATGGCATAAAGCCTAAATAAACATATAAATAAATAGGGGGAATTACTTTGGAAGTAAACCATTTTATGAAGACACCAATTTTATTGACATGCCATAAAACAGCATAGAGGCGCTAAGGTGAGGGATGACATAATTCTCACCCGTTTGACCAATGGTAACACATGCGAGGTGTTTTGCTTTACCCATTTGTTTCTCCGGGCTTTTAATCTCGCTCGCACTTGGAGCAAACTTTCGCACCTCGGCTCTTTCTCCAGTGTCTTAACTGACTTAATTCCAGCATAATGCGCGCTCTGCCCTGGATGACGCTTTGATCCGCTCAACCTCACCCCCTTATAATCAATCTCCCTAACTCACCCAGCCTATAAACAACCTGCATTCCACCAACCTCCCACCTCCTCAACCCTCTACAACCAACCCCACGCAATAAACACACCAACCCCCATATTCATTAATGACAACCCAAATCACATCCCCCCAAACCTTCTAATGGGCTTCAAGAGCTGGTGCGAAATACAACGCATTACAATTCATTATTACCACATGTTTGTAATATAAATCCGGATCAAAGTTTGTTATTAAATATGTAGTATTATAAATTATTAATCGACTAATCCATTAAACATCACAAGTTTATACAAATTGTTTATTTATTATTTATAAATAGCGATGTATCTATAAACAAACTTCACCCCCCCCCCCCAAACTCACAAAATAAAAAACCACACAAAAACTCCAACCGTATTTTCGATTTGATGTGTATCCGCGCTAGTTTGCGGAGAGCATGGTTCTTGAATGTCTGGAGAAGTGTGTGTTTGGCTAGGGTGGGCTGGGACGTCCCAACACCTCTCGTTTTTCTTCAACCTTGTGTGTGGCCGCTCGCTTTGCACGGCCCGACCTCCCATTGGACAACTTAGATGTTGTTGGGAGGAGTCTTACTGGCAGCAAAAGGGGAAAAGAATTGAAGTGCGCAAAAGTATTATGTAGTGACCGATGCTATAGTGTTCAGAAGTTTTCCAATGCGCGCTCCGACAGAAAGAGGTGGCAAGTACGCGAGTCTAATCAACACCCGGTCCAACAGTCGCATTTTGTAAATACGGTGGACTCTCTCGTGTGGACTGCCTTCCCAGTGACAGAGGAGGCGCATTTCAAGGGGATTTGTGGATTGCTTCAGACTTCTTGACGTCTGTTCTTCGCCAGCACCGTTTGGAGAGAAGTCATGCAGGCGCGCTATTCCGTCTCCAGTCCCAACTCGCTGGGAGTTGTGCCGTACATCAGCAGCGACCAAAGTTATTACCGGGCCGCCGCCGGAGGGGGGTACACCGGGATGCCAGCCCCTATGAGCATGTACTCTCACGCGGCCCACGACCAGTACCCCGCCAGCATGGCGAGGGCGTATGGACCGTACACGCCGCAGCCGCAGCCAAAGGATATGGTAAAACCACCGTACAGTTACATTGCGCTCATCACTATGGCCATCCAGAACTCCCCGGACAAGAAGGTGACCCTTAATGGTATTTATCAGTTTATTATGGAGCGCTTTCCCTTTTACAGGGACAACAAGCAGGGCTGGCAGAACAGCATTCGACACAACCTGTCCCTGAACGAGTGCTTTGTGAAAGTGCCGCGCGATGACAAAAAGCCTGGCAAAGGCAGCTACTGGACCCTCGACCCGGACTCGTATAATATGTTTGAGAACGGCAGCTTTTTGAGGCGACGACGGCGCTTCAAAAAGAAGGACGCTATGAAGGATAAGGAAGACCGAAACATTAAAGAGCCACCTTCCCGCCAGCAGCAACAGCAGCCGCAAGCACAGCAGGGCCGCGACCAGGAACAGTCAGCTCCCGTGCGCATCCAGGACATTAAAACGGAGAACGGCACGTCCACGCCGCCGCAGGCCGTTTCGCCCACGCTCAATACCGTTCCCAAGATAGAGAGCCCCGACAGCAGCAGCAGCATGTCGAGCGGCAGCCCGCACAGCATCCCGTCCACCCGCTCTCTCAGCCTGGACAGCGCCGGGGAACAGCAGCAGCAGCAGCAGCAGCAGCATCACCACCACCAGGGCCAGGCCCCTGCGCAGGGCTTCAGCGTGGACAACATCATGACCTCCCTCCGCGGCTCGCCTCAGAGCTCCGGCGAGCTCACCCCGTCTCTCGTGGCGTCCTCACGAACAGGTATAACTCCCACGTTGTCCCTGAACTATTCTCCCAACCAGACGTCCGTGTACAGCTCGCCCTGCAGCCAGAACTCTATCTCGACTACCTCCAACGCCACCTATCATTGCAACATGCAGGCCATGAGCTTGTACGCGGGCGGAGATCGCTCGGGCCACTTGGCGACCACTACCAGCGTGGACGAAAGTCTGCCTGATTACTCGATCACGACCACCACGTCGTCCTTAAGCCACGGGAATCTCAGCTCGGCCCAGGAGGGCCACCATCCGCACCAAGGGCGCCTCGCCTCATGGTACTTAAACCAGGCCGGAGACATTGGCCATCTAGGCGCGACGTACCCGGCGCAGCAGCAGAACTTTCATTCGGTTCGAGAGATGTTTGAGTCGCAGAGAATCGGTCTGAATAATTCTCCGGTGAACGGGAATAACAGCTGTCAAATGTCGTTCCCCCCGAGTCAGCCCATATACCGCACGTCGGGGGCTTTTGTGTATGACTGCAGCAAGTTTTGACCAAACAAGTATTTCTCGAGCTTCTTCTTTATGTCGTTGTTGTTGATTTCTCCTCTTTTCGTCGATACTGAGAGACGCTGATATTTACCCGCGATGGACTGAAAAGAAACAGAACACAAACGCGAGTCAGACACACTTGATCTTGGTTTGTTAAGGACAGTGTTACTTCGAATAACACGTAAGTCTTCTTCGTTTTTGTGAGCTATATGCTGGGCTGTGTTGAAATGCGTCAGACGTTTATGGACTTGTTATTACGTGTAAATTGCATATAGTAATTTATTTCTAAAGTGTAGCCGGATATTATGGACCAAACACCAAAAAAGTGTTTCTAAATTGAACTGCATTCATTGTCCAAATGTTCCATTATAACAAGGAACTGAACGGAACATGTATAACGCCATATTCTTTCAAACTATCTCCTTTTGTTGAAAAAGTATTCTGAAGGAACTGCATTGTTTGTTTAATAAATTGCCATGCTATTTGAGTTAAAATTAGGCTACGCCTGGTTTCTTAAAGCCCTGCCAGGAACAGAAGTGTGTGCTAGTATAGAGTAATAATGCATTTAGAGCTCTGTTGCTTGAAGACTGGGCCAATCGCCTACACAAATGATCCACATAAGCGTGTTTAAATGTTGCTGTGGCACAGTCGAGAGTTGTTTGATCCAAACGACCACCTAATCTTAAAATGCTTCTAACCGCACATTTACAAATGAATATACTCTGATCATACACGTTGATTTATCTGAAAATAATCGCAAGCCCCTCATGCAAATGAACCATATTTCAGCATTCGAGGGAATTGTGCAATGCTAAATATTGATTCTTCAGTTCTGCTATGTACATTTGGGATTTTTCAAACACATTTTAGCCTACCTCATTTTATCACTTGAAATTTGTTCAGCAAAATGTAGCAACATTTTATTTTATTTTAAATACTGAATAAAAATATTCAATATAAAATATAAAATAAAACGTCTCGTGATTAAATTTAAATTCTTCGTCCTATAAAAAAGTCAAGGCGTATTATCGTATTATTACTATTATTTGTAACTGTAAACATATTCAATTGTTACATAATAATTGTGGTTTAAGTGGTAGTATATAATGATCTATTTTTAAGTTAAAAAAACCATGATTATTAACGAGTCAGTCTGAAGGGTGCGATCAGGTAGCCTACTTAAAGTAACAACTACAGCTTTTCAGTTTTACAGTGCAGTTTAGCAGAGGTAGTAGTAAAATCAAATGTTGCTATGCATAACAATGTATATTTTAATTGCTGCGAGGTGACGACGTGTTTTGCTCTAATTTGTCCTTATTGCTTTACACAACTCCATATGGCAGACTTTAGCTGTCTGTCTGTCATCATCTTGACCTGGGGCCTTTGGTAACAGTGTTTCGGTCATTGTAATTCACCGCTTGTGTTCAGTGTCCACGTGTTTACTTGCGCATAGCTTGGTTAATATCATACCAGACATGCCATAGATATTCCAATCACCACTGGAGGATTCAACGAGAGTTGGGCTTCATAATATAGCTAACACTTCAGAGGCGCGTCCTCAGAAAAGGCCTAATACAGAAAACAAACCACCAGTCTAACAACTCACAGAAGCAAAACATGCAGATGTATTAGTGCAAATCTTTCATCATTTAACCAATTGAGTTAAATAAATGACACTAAAATGCCAGTATGTTTATATTTATAGTTGTCATTTTTTATATTCACATATTAATTCAGAAATTCTATTTGGATACAAGCGAATGTGATACCATGAGCAATTAGAGGCTTTTAAATTAGATTTTAAGTAAATACATAAATAAAATGTGTATGTAAAAGCGTATTTATCATGCTTCATATAAAAGCGTGCTACTCCTTGTGAATGTTTTAAAGGTTTATTATTATTATTATTATTATTATTATTATTATTATTATTATTATTATTATTATTATTATTATTATGATTGCAGTCTAAAGATGATGTTTGAGTCAAATATGAACAAACCCAATCGTTGGGTTTAAAATGTAATTAAAAAAAAAACACAAAAAAAAACCTGACCCAAACATGAGTTGAAACAACCCAGCATTTTTGGACTGTTTTATTATTATTACTAACAATATTGTGTTTTTTTTTTATTTTTTGTTGTTGTTGTGTATTTTTAGTCTGCAGCCCAGGTATAGGCCTAAAGACCTGAGGGCAAAAGCACACGTGTTCTCATTGCCTCTGTGCCTCGCATATTTTCATTGCATGAGCGGTTGGTAGTGATTACAGCGGTTAATTAATCGGCCAATTAACTAGCGTGCGTCAACAAAACGTCTCGGGTTCGCCTCTTTCACTTGGTATGGTCCGTAGTAAATGTGCCCATTTCACGTTCGGTTAGGGTTTTTCTTAAAAAACTTTGCTTTTTCATAATGTTCATCTTCAGTTGTATGGATGTATGTAATATGTATGGATAAAACATCCCTATAAAATAAATGGATATTAATAAAATCATTTTTTAGAGAAAACGGCGAAACTACAACAAAAATAATAATAATACCCTAAAATATAGATTTTTTTATAATAATAGTGCTAATAATAATGATAATGACAGCCTATATTTAATAATAGCAATAATCATAGGCTACGTTTCAGTAGGCTATCAGTAAGCCTTCATGTATGAAACATGACACTTTCAAATTAAGTTATTTGTGCAGTTCATGTGCGTCTGGTCACAATGCATTTTGGCCTTTCATAGTGCATTCTCTCCCCGCAAAAAAAGTTGTAATCATGCTCATAAAAGTCATTAGAGCCTTTCCCGAGTAATAAACAAACGTCGTGTTAAGCGCAAGATTGATGGCGCCCTCACAGAACGGGCCAGGTCAGGAAGGAATAAAATTCAATCAGTGCGCAGGAATCATTTTTCATGAGACGGAAAAGGCAGAAGGGGACGGGGGTCAATAGGGAGGATGTCGGCCGCCGGAGCACCATCAACAATACCACAGGAGAAAAGCGACGTGAACGTGTGGACTCCAAACCAGTCTCTTAAATCTGTATGATTTCGAGGTCCCGCACGAGCAGTCTTATCGAAACTCAACAGAGCAGCTGTCTGAATTATAGGACAGTTCAGGTGAAGAGGTACGCATTTTGCTGCTTGCAGGCCTTCATTTTGAAATTCCACTTCTCATTCGAGCTCTCGAAGTTTAAACTTTTTTTAGGCGAGATTTATACGGGGATTTTTGCACAAGGCCTATTTTACTTTGACAACTCGGTTTGATAGCCTTCTAATTTTAATGTTCAAATAACTAATTTTGTCAGTCTCACGCCTTTTTTTTTTTTTTTTTTTTTTGACCACCAAGCAGATTAAAAGCTATTTAAATATTAATAAAGCATTGCCGAACAATAAATATGCAAGCGGCTGTCGAAGCGTAAACCAAACATAATTTTCAGAAGAATAGCCTATTTGAAACGATAGAAGCCTTTTGCTTCTAAAACGTATATTTAAAATGTATTTATTTTTTATTTTTATAAAACGCTACACAATACTGATCATCATTTGGTTCGACGTGTTTCAAACACTTTCTTTAGGCTATAGTTTTTTTTTGGGCGTGCATGGTTTCCTGTGTCCCTCCATTTTGATAGGATATAGATTACGCACAGCAATGTATAGGCTACTACATTTTAAAAATAGAATATGCCTATATCCCATTCTCCACATTCAAATGTTTCGCTACATTCCTGTAAGCATCTCCACACACCTTCCCACACTCTACTAGCCTACATGGATCTGAATCATGCAGACACAAAAAAGGGATTGTGTTCAGCATTCCTTTGATGTTTCTCTCTTCAAAACATTCCAGTTTCAATTTCCGTAGGAACATTTCGACGAGCACTTTCACTTGACAGAATTCAACAGGCAAAAGCAAATGATTGTGCTGATATGAAGCGTAACTCGATGCGCTGGAGGAGATACAGTATAATCTCTCCAAATGTAGCTACATGTGCCACACCAGCGTTATACTGTGGCTCACTAAAACACACACAAAATTAACACATTTTATAGCCTATATTTTATAAGAAAACACATATCTAAGCTCATTATATGTAAATAATATATGGCTGCATCTAAAATTCGGGACTATAGCTTTTTAAAATGTTAATTTATGGTAATTTCATAATCATCAGTCAGGAGGGAGACGCAGAATCACGCCCTCTCGTTGTAGAACAGATCCATTAAACTGTTTACTCACTGAACTATAGCTATTTATTTTGACATCTACGTTCGTTATTGCAACGATGAACGAATATTACGTTGTGTTTACTTACGTACCCGTTTCAGTGTCAAGATCGTGATAAGTTGCTGGGCTGATGAAGCTATCTGTTCATGGCAAAGTGTGCTTCGTTCAATGTATCAACAATGTAAATTAGATGGGAAAATGAAAACAACAGAAGATGTGATATGAATTTCACCTGAACTGGTTCCGCGGTTCTTTTCCAATAAAGCTATAACTCGAGTTTGTTGCTACAAGGAGATTGTTGTCAATACTTTTATTCTCTAACAAGACAGATGAAAAACACACGTAGCTATTATTTAAATAGTTTTAATAGTTCAGTATTTTTTTTTTTCTCCAGATAGTTTTTAAAAGCAACCAAAACATCTAGTGAGCTGATGGCTCGTATTAATAAAGGAATGTTGCGTATAAAACGAAGGCTTTTCATTTGTTTTTTAGAAAATAGCCTACACTCTTTCATTTAAAATAAAAACATAATGTTGTCCTTCAAATGTATTTGAAAATAGAACGGCTGAATGAACTAAATGAATGAAACATATTGTATTCTGTCTCTTGTTTTTCTTCTTATTATTATTTTTATTTTAAACCAGTCATAGCCTACACTAGCAATGACATGTCTAATTATTTCATAATATGGTTAAGAGTGTTAATTGGGCCTATTTGTATTGTTCAGTTCGTATTAGTCTAATTTAACCAAGCTGATACTAGGGTAACCTGACCAGCTCGAACACAGTAAGGCTCATCCTCTAAAACGCAATTCATTTGCATCGCGCAGGTCACGCGCTAAACCAGAGCCACATTCTGGATCAATCCGAGTTGCTATAGACGTGTCCATTTGCCGGATGAGTGAGGACAGGAGAGTTGAGGAGAGAGAAACACACCGTGCACCTGTATGCTTGACTGAGCGCTGAGGCTGAATGGAAAAGAGCAGAGTCTCAAACTCACAGTTGCTGCACATACAGCCCAACCTCAAAGCGCCATCTGTTTTCAATTAGGAGTCCACATAGACTCAGGCTCTGTCTGACAGTCAAACTGCCAGTTAAAGGCTCAAAGACTTGTCCTGAAAAAATATCCCACCCCGTTGCCTCCTTTTTAGCGTACTTCGAAACCCGCGATTTTTCTATTTAAGCAGAATAAATGGCTTCCCCATGGATGAAGCACAGCAGAATAGTTTTTGGTGCTTGGGTTTAACGCGTCCCAGTTTAGGTTACAGAATAAAAACAAATAGGCCTATCTTACACGTTTTTGTTACATCGCTTATTTTAGAGGAATAGATTTGCATGCCATTTTTTGGTGTTGTTCGAATTCTTTGACTCACGTGGGTTATAAACAGATTGAAACCCTAACGCTCAAAATAATTAATTGGTTTGTGTAGAGCCAACTTAAATTAAACAAATTAGTTCAAACGAATGAATTTTTATGAGTTTTTAGAACTTTCTTTTTCTTTTAAAGTCTCAAAACTGACACATTTTAAGTAATACATTATTTAATTGTTTTGAGTTTTATGAACTTGTTTCTTTTAATTTACACTAATTAAAATTTAACCGAAACCGGGCTGGGATTTCTATTTCCCTGCATACATAAATGCTAACATTAAGTGTTATATTACGTTTTTTTGTGCAATATTAATGTTTAGATGGATATTTAGTAGTGTGTAAGGTTTAATAATGATAGTTTTGCCAATTTATTCAGGTTTACTAATTAGCCACCAATTCGCCACAAATAGTTACATTTTGCTGAATTGCTGTGAGATCGTGTTGCATTTTTGTAGCTATAATCCTAATCCCAATCCTAATCCTAACCGCCTATGTGTACGGTCACAGAACTCGGCAGCAAACCTTTTGAAAGCCTCAACAATTATCTTAACTTAAGAAGCAAGTCTCCATTTATTATTGGCATCTCCATCCAGTCTAAAACTCTCACATACATCCCACCCGCCCATAGCTGGCTCCTGGCCGTTTCGCGCGAATAAAGGGACCAGTGTGATTTTCGACTTGGGGGAAATGGCCGAGCCCACCGACCTTTGGATAACCCAAGCACCCTGGCAGGAAAACGCGCAGTTTAACACAGGCTCTCCTTGAGTCTCGAGCCTCAGCCCGCCTCACCGACCCACGGGCTCCTGTACAGCCCGTCTAATTATAGCCGCTTTTACCTGAATATCTCGATTCTGCTCCTTTGACATAGAAGATTTTGTCTCCAATTTAAATTTACGATCAGATTTTCCCCCTGACGTCTTGGCTGCCCTTTCCTATTTTAATTACCTCAGCCAGAGAGGGAAAAACATGATCATTTGTGAGAGGTCTTGATGAATGAAACCTGCACGTGAACCTGTGCCTTTTTTCTTGGGTCAAAAAGTCACTGTCTATTTTGTGCACAATTTGAACAGTATAAATGAGAGCTTGAATGTCAATATCGAAAAGAACGAAATCTCATTTAGACAAAATGTCAACGTCGGTAGTTTTTGAAAGGTTTAGGCCCGTCCGATTTATAAACACAAACGTCTAGGCTACTTAATACCCGTGTTCCTAATGACGTGATTTACCAAAAACACATTAATAATAATAAAATATTAAATAAACGAGCCAATCAATAAAGTTGGAATGTCTTAACAGATGTTTTTTTTTCTTTCGTTCAACATCATTTGATATAAAAATGATCCACAAGCATGATCAATAACTCCGTCGTTATTCACAGTTTATGGTTTGTTTTGCTATATATCCATGTATGCGCATACATAATTAATGTCACTAATACATATCACAGATAATTATGATTACAGCATTTGACAGTTTTATATCTGCATTTGCCAACGCCGAACACATGCACCTTTTAAGTGATACTTTAAAACGGTTCTTGGCTTATTATATAGGCTTAAATAATAGTTTCTTTTTTTTTCAGTACTGTTCTCCAGTCAAAGTTTAATGTATTTCTGTCGTAGGCTATTTATGCCTTTTGTCGGTGTCACAATACAGTGTCCAACATATATTTAAAATGACTGGTGCACAAAAAAGCAGCACAATCAACAAAGTAAATTTTATTTTATTTTTTTAAAAGTTAGAGATTCTGAACGCACAGAATTTAGCTTTAGCACAGAATCTTTATATAAAATGTGGTTAAATTGGCAAATGCATTACTCAATTATGCTTCTATCAAATAACAAAATGTAATATCAATAATAATAAAACTTGATTGGATTATTTTTAATATTTTAATATTTGTAATATTGTATTATTATTACTGCTTATTGTTACAACCAAAAGTAAGAACAATAATTATGGATATGCACAACATCACATGATTATATTGCTCTTTTCAATTTTCACAGTTCAGCTGGTACATCAAAAGGCTGCAAAAGACATTGCAAGTATACAAAATCAGATTTCACAAAGTTCATCATCTTTAAAATTAAGTACCATGTAGGATGATCTGTATCTTCCAACCCAGGCTCATTGCAAATACGTGACTCTGCCTACATTTTTGCAAACCCTAAAATATGTACCTCCAGGTACGTTTCCCTGCACTTTTCGGGTGAAACGTCCACTAGAGGCGCTAAGTGATATCAGTTTTTCTCCTTTCCAGATGCGTGTTTATTAAAGGTTATAAAGGCTTCAATATCAGTAAATGATGTTCAGTCTTCTCAGTATATACGAAGTTTAATATCAATTAATTAATTCTGAGCTTTTGAGGTGCCAAGGATGCGTGTCTAAGGAAAACATGACCATACTGTCAGGATGGATCGCACTTCAAGTTCACCGAGGTAAGTTACGTTGTTAACCGATACAGTTGGTTATTGCCTCGCAAACGGAACAACAAATTATAAAAATGTATGTGTATGTTTTAGTTTTCTGTGTTTATTGAAATAAAACGGAGGGGAATTGCGCGCAAATGACCTTGTTGATTACGTACTAAACCGCACAAAACGAGTTGGCAAACTATTCTTGAAAGGCCAGCAATTAATAATTGTGTATGTGTCTCTGCTGTCTCGCTAACATTAAAAAGTTAAATGTAAGCCGAATAGAAGATATCGAAAGCATAAATAATTATCGATAGTTTTGTCAGAACGTTTAGTCAGGTGGTTAATATGTACTCGGTGAAACGTACAGTAGTTTACCAGTGGACACCCTTAAGCCTAGTAACGTTAAATAAAATATTCTAAATTGACCCCATGATCTCAATTGATCTCTTTTGTTTTCAGTACGCTTGCTTCTCTGTAATTAGTCAAAATTTAGGAATGTATGTCATAGTTGCTTACGATGCCTACCAAAAATTACTAGGCAGGCCTAGCGTTAGGCCTAATACAATAAATTAAATGCTAATTTTTTTTTTAATGATTGACGACCATATATTAATTTGTTTAGTCATACTTGATTTTTGTTTATGATTATGATATAATTGTACATTTATTTGTAGTGTAGGCTATTGCAACTGTATAGTCTCTTAAATTAAATGAAAAATGAAGGGAATATTTTGTCATAGCGCATATTTTACCGATATTATTATTATTATTATTATTATTATTATTATTATTATTATTATTATTATTATTGAAGGGGTTCTAAATTGCGCAATACGCAAAATATTCGTTTGACGTCACACTTCAGACTGAATGGGGCGGGGAAACGTTTTGTCATTATTTTTTGCGTACTAACGTAACATTCACATTGAACGAATCTGCACGTTGTAATTTTAATCCACGTTTATTTTTACACAGAAAAAAAATTACACGACAGTTTGCAACAAGATTTGGGTAGGTTCATGTTTAAGTCTTTAATATAATAGAATGTAATTGTGACATCAAATACATTAGAGATAACAGATTAAGTTCATTATCCATTTATGTACATGCTAGCAGACAGCTTTGGGTTAGCACCCCCTATCATAGTTCTTTATTTCATCAGTACATAAACAGTGTCAATCAAGTAAATATTTTTTTTTATAGCATTTATTTAATTATATGTATTTATTTATTTTACAGACACTTGATATACTATTGCTAATATTGCTCTTTTTTTCTGTCCAGGAATGCCCGGGAGCACGAAAAAGACGTGCCAGAGTTGCAAGGCCATCATCAATGTGGCCTTCAAGACATGTCCTGCATGTAAAACTTGCCAGCCCTACAAGGCAAAGCTGCAAAAAAAGAGGGACATATTTAAATTAAAGAAATCTGATTGGGCTGCTTCTGTACAAAAAAATTGCAACAGGACTGTTGTTATTAATAGCAGTTATTGTTTGGTAAGTGTTTTAACTGCATGTTTGTAATGATAAGTGACCACTTATTATTTAACTTGTTAATATAATTAATAAAGCATATACAGCTCTGTAGAAAAATAAAAGACCACTTAACATTATATCTTATTTTTTTCCAGAACTAAATGTGAAATGTTACATGTCAGTAACATGTTAAATGTTAAATATTTTGTAATATTGACAGTGGACCTTGCTCATGCAACATAAGGAGAGGGAATTTCTGTTTAAATAATTAATGAAATCATTTAATTGAAAACAGTCTACAATAAATATGTTTTGTTCTTCCCCTTTTTTCATGGTTCATGCCCTTTGTCTGTAGATTGAAGTATTCACTTCAAGCAAACTGATTTCTTACTGAATTTTGTGTATAAATTAGTTACATGCATCTTTTTATTATTATTTCAGCTTGACAAGTTGGCTGCCCTTGAACTCCATCCTATACTGCTTCTTGGAAAGATTTCAGAGAACAGTATTGTGGCTGATGCCATTTTAGGTGGTGACCATGTTTTGGATGAGGATCTCCTCCAGAGGTTGAAGACTGTTTATGAAGCAGTATTAAAAAGTTTGTTTTCTTGAATTTTCTTGCTTTTTCTTGCATTACATTTAAATAACTGTATAATACTTACAATCATTTATTGTAGAGTGTGCGTTTATTTGTAAGTGTGCAGTGCACTAGTTTGGGTAATTTATCAGTTTTACAAAGGATCCAGTTATAATTTCTTAATCTAAATACTGATATAATGCTTACTTACTGTAAACATTTTTGTTTTTGCTATAATTTAACTTTGTTGTCATCTCAAAGTTCATTTGCAGAGAGAGAAGAAGGGGACTAGACCACAGCTGCAGCAGCCCAACACCGCTGCCCCGCCAGACCTGCAGCAGCCCAGCACCGCTGCCCCGCCACACCTGCAGCAGCCCAGCACCTCTGCTCCTCCACACCTGCAGCAGCCCAACACCGCTGCCCCTCCACACCTGCAGCAGCCCAGCACCTCTGCTCCTCCACACCTGCAGCAGCCCAGCACCGCTGCCCCTCCACACCTGCAGCAGCTCAGCACCGCTGCCCCTCCACACCTGCAGCAGCCCAGCACCGCTGCCCCTCCACACCTGCAGCAGCTCAGCACCGCTGCCCTGCCAGACCTGCAGCAGCCCAACACCGCTGCCCCGCCACACCTGCAGCAGCTCAGCACCGCTGCCCCTCCACACCTGCAGCAGCTCAGCACCGCTGCCCCTCCACACCTGCAGCAGCTCAGCACCGCTGCCCCTCCACACCTGCAGCAGCTCAGCACCGCTGCCCCTCCACACCTGCAGCAGCTCAGCACCGCTGCCCCTCCACACCTGCAGCAGCCCAGCACTGCTGCCCTGCCACAGCTGGACCCACAGCCAGAGACCTCCACACTCAAGTTCCACAAGCTAAAACTATCAAGTGCCACAAAAAGAAAGAAAGGTAAAATGATGCACCAAGTTTTAAACAACAATGTGAAATGTATTTTTCCTTAATGTTTTAACAATATAATCTTTAATTCCTAGAGCCGACTAAAACAAGGAAAGAAGACAAGATGCACAAAGGTGAAGTATCTAAGTCAAAGATGGCAAATTATTAGCCTGGTTAAAACCAGACCATTCTCAGTAGTAACTGAGTTATGGTCTGGCAAAGCTTCATAGACAAATAATTTCCAAAGGGGCGTCACAAAAGGGCGTCACTCAAATACCTCTCGGCGCAATTGGATAGACCTAAAACCAATCAGAGCGATGAGGGAGATGACGTATGCAGAGCGACGGAGAAACATCGTATGCTGCGTTCCACTCCAGTTTTAGACACGCACTTGCAAACTTCCCTAAGCACTTCCCCTCGGGGGAATCGCCGTCGCCATTTAGTTAATAGTCCACCTACTTTGCTAATAGACAAGCAGCGTTCTTGACAGTATCACTCAGTATATATTTGTATATTTTAGGGTACAATAAAACAAAATATATGATAAAACACCACTCTACCTCTTTTAATTTTCATTAAAAAAAAATATTAAACATATTATAGCCACACAAATGTAGTGCAGGCAATGCATATTATCTTCAAAGCATGTTTATAATAAAACAAAATATAAAAAACCCAGCCTCTTTTCGTTTACATAAAAAAAAAACACATTAATGTGTGCATAATATAGGCTATGATTATCACTGTAATAAATGAAATATGACATAAAACACAACCCAGTCTCTTTTTGTTAAATGTCAGTTTATGTGTCATCAATAGCAATTATAAAAGTACAAGTAAAAGGTATAAGAAGCTATACAATAAATAAAGCAATTCAGTCAAACAAAGTCAGCGCTAGGAGACTACAACGGTAAAGTTTAATAGCTTAAAAATATAAAGTTATGAAACTTCACTTTGCCCTCAGACAAAACGATCTGTCAGGGAACAAATTATAGATTAATGAGAGCAAAGATCAGCCGTTAGATCTACACAAGACGAATCATATCTGATGTTTAACCACTACAGAGACGTCAGAGGCAGATGGCAGAAGGACTGGCAGAGGAAAGGCTGTTCTTGCCGGGGTTAATGAGCGATTGAGCGCCGCTGATCCACTGGAGCTCACAACTCCGAAAGCGGCAGATCAAATTTTCAAAAAGGCACTCTCTTTATAAATAAACCACAGATTTGAGCTTTAAACAACTACATTCTCACCTGAAAAGAACTTAAAACTATATTTTGTAAAACATTAACACTACCAGAGGGCTCTCGCTAAGACCCATTCGTTTAGCCACCAAAGGGCCAAGCTGGTATCAGACTTTTGCCGAATCCAGTCGGTAAGACAGCGATAGCATCTTTTTTAGATATGAAGGCTTCGAGTGTTGTCCTTTGCTCGGGTTTTAACGAAAAGGAAAAGTTTAAATCGCTTAAAACAGACGCGATAGCTGATTCGAACAAGTGATCCTCCACAACGGCAAATCTGCTTCAACGTCGCTGTGCTGTCATTATCGTGTAAAGCCCGCCCCAACGTTTCTGATTGGTGCCTCGATTTCTAGGCAATAGAAATGGGCTTGAATGGGCTCTTTGCCAGACTACTTGCAGAGCAAATCTAAATTTGCCGGAAGTTGTCTGGGTTTTCCCAGGCTAGCAAATTATGTTAGTTGACATGTATTAAAGGTCAAATTATTTGTTTTAAATTAAATATTGTATTTTAACTGATTAACATTATGAAAGAGCTCTGGCTCCGTTCTCTTGACTGTAATGAGATGGTTGTTCTTTTAGATCAAGGAGATTGAAAATGCTCTCTTTTTTGTTTTTCCTTCTTGTTTTCTGTCAAAAATCTTTCTTGAATTGTCTTGCTTTTTCTTGCATTACATTTAAATAACTTTATAATACTTACAGTCATTTATTGTAGAGTGTGCATTTATTTGTAAGTGAGATGGTGGTCCAGTGGGTTAAACCATGGAACTGATAATCAGAAGGGTGTCGGTTCGATCCCAGCGGTCACCACCAGTGTGTCCTTGAGCAAAGCACTTCACTCCATGTTGCTCCAGGGGGATTGTCCCTGTAATAACGGCACTGTAAGTCGCTTTGGATAAAAGCGTCTGCCAAATGCATAAATAAATAAAGTGTGCAGTGCACTAGGTTGGGTAATGTATCAGTTTTACAAAGGATCCAGTTATAATTTCTTAATCTAAATACTGATATAATGCTTATTACTGTAAGCATTTTTGTTTTTGCTATAATTTTAAAACTTTGTTGTCATCTCAAAGTTCATTTGCAGAGAGAGAAGAAGGGGACTAGACCACAGCTGCAGCAGCCCAACACCGCTGCCCCGCCAGACCTGCAGCAGCCCAGCACCGCTGCCCCGCCACACCTGCAGCAGCCCAGCACCTCTGCTCCTCCACACCTGCAGCAGCCCAACACCGCTGCCCTGCCAGACCTGCAGCAGCCCAGCACCGCTGCCCCTCCACACCTGCAGCAGCCCAGCACCGCTGCCCCTCCACACCTGCAGCAGCCCAGCACCGCTGCCCTGCCAGACCTGCAGCAGCCCAACACCGCTGCCCCGCCACACCTGCAGCAGCTCAGCACCGCTGCCCCTCCACACCTGCAGCAGCCCAGCACCGCTGCCCCTCCACACCTGCAGCAGCTCAGCACCGCTGCCCCTCCACACCTGCAGCAGCCCAGCACCGCTGCCCCTCCACACCTGCAGCAGCCCAGCACCGCTGCCCTGCCAGACCTGCAGCAGCCCAACACCGCTGCCCCGCCACACCTGCAGCAGCCCAACACCGCTGCCCTGCCAGACCTGCAGCAGCCCAACACCGCTGCCCCGCCACACCTGCAGCAGCCCAACACCGCTGCCCCGCCACACCTGCAGCAGCCCAACACCGCTGCCCTGCCAGACCTGCAGCAGCCCAGCACCGCTGCCCCGCCACACCTGCAGCAGCCCAACACCGCTGCCCCGCCACACCTGCAGCAGCCCAGCACTGCTGCCCCGCCACAGCCGGAGACTTCCACACTCAAGTTCCACAAGCTAAAACCATCAAGTGCCACAAAAAGAAAGAAAGGTAAAATGATGCACCAAGTTTTAAACAACAATGTGAAAATTATTTTTCCATGATGTTTTAACATTATAATCTTTAATTCCTAGAGCCAACTAAAAAAAGGAGAGAAGACAAGATGCACAAAGGTGAAGTATTTAAGTAAAAGATGGCAAATTATGTTAGTTGACATGTATTAAAGGTCAAATTATTTGTTTTAAATTAAATATTGTATTTTAACTGATTAACATTATGAAAGAGCTCTGGCTCCGTTCTCTTGACTGTAATGAGATGGTTGTTCTTTTAGATTCATCAAGGGGATTGAAAATACTCTCTTTTTTCCCTTTTAAACAGAAAAATGTGCTGAATGCTTGGAACGGCTGGAGAACAACAGCTTCCCATACCAGAAAATATTAAAAAAGAGAATGATAAAAGTAAGTGAATACACTTAACAAATAAATCTGATTTCTCAGTTTTGCCATATTTATATAAAAATAGAATTAACACTTAACATTTAATGTCCAGTTAAACATTAGTTCACCCAAACATGTAAATGCTGTCATTAATTACGGTCCCTCATGTCGTTCCAAACGTGTAAGACCTTTGTTCTTCTTCATAACACAAATAAAGATATTTTTGATGAAATTTGAGAACTTTCTGACCCCACATAGATAGCAACACAACCACTTTCAAGGCCTAGAAAGGTAGTAAAGACATTGGTAAAATAGTCCAGTGGTTTAACCTTAATGTTATGAAGTGACAAGAATACTCTTTGTGCGCATAAAAAAAATAAAAATACTGTCTTTGTATTGGCCAGCATCACACACATGTCGTAGTACTCGCGTGAACATCGTATGCCAATTGGCGTTATAGAATATTTCGAAGAATACTCGCGTGCAAAACAAAAATAATGACGTCTGTTTACATAGTAAACACAGGGCAGCACTTCATATTCTACGTCAGAACGACCACAGCCTTTGGCCTACGCTATTCATGTGAGCCCCATGACACATGCGTGCAATGCTGGCACAAAGCCGGCGTTCTGACATAGAACCCAGAAGTGCTGGACTGTGGTTACAATGTAAACAGTTGTCTGGTATCGAAGAGAACAAATTCCTCAATAAAGTAATTATTTTTGTTTGTTGTTTTTTTTTGTGCACAAAGAGTATTCTTGTCGCTTCATAAAATTGAGGTTGAACCACTGGAGTCACATGGGCTATTTTAACAATGTCTTAACTGCCTTTCTGGGCCTTGAAAGTGACTGTTGTGTTGCTGTCTAAAATCTCTCAGATTTCATCAAAAATATATATTAATTTGTGTCTAAAGATGAACAAAGGTCTTGAGGGTTTTGAACGACATGAGGGTGAGTAATTAATGACAGAATTTACATTTTTGCGTGAACTAACCCCTTTAAATATGCTACAATAACAATTTTGTTTGGTATTTTTGCGCATAAGAAAAAAATGTTTTATTTACACTGATTAAAGGGTTAGTTCACCAAAAAATGAAAATTATCCCATGATTTACTCACCCTCAAGTCATCCTAGGTGTATATGACATTCTTCTTTCAGACAAAGATAATCAGAGTTACATTTAAAAAGTCCCGGCTAATCCAAGCTTTATAATGGCAGTGAACTGTTGGGTCATTTTTGAAGTGCATCTATCCATCATATAACTGCTCCAAACGCCTCCGGGGGTTAATAAAGGCATTCTGAAGCGAATTGGTGCATTTGTGTAAGAAAAATATCCATATTTAAAACTTTATAGACTAAAATAACTAGCATCCAATGGTCATCAGTATGCAGATCGACTTACGGTGAAAGAGTAACCCTTGACCCTTGACATATTGTTCGTATTGAAGAACGCAGAAATGCAGAGGATAGAGCAAAACAAAACACCGGTCATGAATTAGAGTCTAAAACAAGGATTTTTAAAGAGAAATGGCAGAGGATTTTGAAAAGAAGAGGGGCTTCGAGAGGCATCAAAGCGTGCGATGCTCCTGTGCATCACCTCAGGGGTTACTCTTCTGCTGTTAATTGAGCTATGTACCATTGACCACCGGAAGCCAGTTATTTTAGCCTATGAAGTTTAAAATATGGATATTTTTCTTTATTAAAGGCAGGGGCGGACTTACCATTAGGCAAAGGTAGGCGACTGCCTGGGGCCCCCGAAAGCCAATGGCCCCCTAAAATGCTTGTTATATACGATACGCGTTCAGCGCGGATGGACAAGCGGTTGCTGTGGTGTTCATTACCACGAGAACCGCCTTTCGTGCATCTTGTAGAAAGTGTAGGGTCTTATGATTTCCGCAATTCTGAAAATGCGTACAGGATCACGAAATCCATTCAGAAAACGGAATGTCATAGAATGAATGGCACAGACGCGCGGTTTTGTTTACTACTGCAGCACGCGTGATGCTCGCCTTCACAATTAATTCACACAGAGACATAAAAGCAGGATTCATATTTAAATATTATTTTTTCCATTTAATATTCACATACACTGGTAGTCCATATCGAGATTTGATCGAAGTGTGCTGACTTGCATTGGATTTGTTCATCAAAAATTTGACAAATTCTGTGTTAAACAGTAAATTCCATTTTTAAATACTCACAGAAAAATGTCTTCAAGGCAACCTGTCAAAATAAAAGTTTGGACAGTATAGCGTAGCCTATGCCTTAATGTAATAATTTTAACGGTATAGACTAAGCCTAAACCTCTGTTGTGTAGCACTTTGAATGTACACAAATTAAAGTATTTGTTTAATTTTAAATTGGAATAAAAGATACATGTTGTATGCCTTCATTAGATTACCAGAAAAATTATAATGCATAAATCAAAGTTTCATGATTTCAAATAATTAGACATGTTCTTTGGTTAATACAATTTAATATAACCATCCAGAATTAAAAAAATAAAATAAAATAAAAAAAGGAATCTGGATTTTTTTTTTTTCTGGAATTTGGAAAAAATAAATAAAACTGATTTCATAGGGCTCTACAAATGAATATATCATGCATCTGAAGTTATAATTAAATACGGAGCAACAGTGAGCATTATGTATATTGTTTTAAATGGCCATGCACAGTTGCTTTCCACACAGACACACTTCATTTTTGGTTGAAATAATTATTATGTGTAATAATTTCCTTTAGTCTAATTGAAATTTGTGGGGGTGGAGGGGTCGTGCAGCAGCAGTCTTCACAACAGTGAAAAAGAGTGTAATTTTCTCAAAGGCAGAGAAAGACAGCCAGAACTCGGTTTACACCCATCAAAATTTCTAGCCACTTGGGGACCATATACAGGCTAGGGGAACTCATATTAATGTTAAAAAAACCTCATATAATGAAATTTTCATGCCATGGGACCTTTAACACCCGGAGCCGCGTGGAGCAGTTATATGATGGATGGATGCACTTTAATGATGGATAGACGCACTTTTATGATGGACGGATGCACTTTTATGATGGACAGATGCACTTTTATGATGGACGGATGCACTTTTATGATGGACGGATGCACTTTTATGATGGACAGATGCACTTTTATGATGGATAGATTCACTTTTATAATGGATGAATGCACTTGTATGATAGATAGATCAATACATTAAACATTGTACATATATTCGATTTTCTTGAGAATTACTTATTTTCTAATACGCTACTTTTTTTTTTCCCCCACAGGGGAACATAGAAGTCCTTGTAAGATGGGCTTCCTGCACATCATGGTACGTACTGAATTGTGAAATCAATATTCTGCCATCATTCAATACATTTTAAATGGTTATAGTTTGTGCCTAAATGTTTTGTCTTTTTCTGTTATAGTGGAATCAAGTGGAAAGACTCTTGGGAGCCATCTTCTTTCGTTGGGATTTAATCAGTTTTTTAATTATTTTTTTAAGAATTTTAACAGTTATGTTAATATTGATTCTTAAAGGTCTTTTATTTGACTTATTATTATTTTACTGTCGTTAGTAAAATCATAATGGCTGTTTTGCTGCAGTTTGAAGTGTAAATCATACTGCTGTCATCATATGATCAAAAATAAAGTCAAATTTCAAATGTTTGTTCTGACTGTTGAAGTACTTTTTCATCTAATTTATAATTAGCAGTGATTTGGGGTAAATTAGATAAACAAAAAATAAGTTTGCTTTTATGCATTTTATGATAGTTCTCATACCTCTGGTTACTTTCAAATCAAATTGTAATCATTTGTAATCCACATGCATAATTAGCATATTTGTTAATACCAGCATGCCACATATTATTATGAACACACTCATTATAAACACACATAGCACTTTATAACCTGGAATATGTGTATAATACACTAATATATCTATAATTTCACAACGTGTGGATTGTGTGTATATCATCTTTCTGACACTGTATGGTATTTAGTATGTCCATCCATTCATCTTCCTAGAATTAGTTCCACTCATTTGTAGGGTCCGCTTCACTCACACACATTTGATTAGGCTCAGGTTTTACGTCGGAAGCCCTTCCTGAGCACCGAATGTGCTAGGACACATTCACACTCACACTCCTACAACATTTTGGCATATCCAATTCACCTAACCTGCCTGTCTTTGACTGTAATGTGAAACCGGAGCACCTGGAGGAATCCCATGCTGACACAGGGAGGCCATGCAAACTCAGGACAGAAAGGATTCCTGGCTCAGCCGGGCATCTAACCTTCTTGCCATGAGGCGACAGTGTGCTACTGTGCCGCTCAATTCAGTGTGCCCATATTTAATTTTTAAAAAATGCCTACATTGATATGTGTGGAACTGTATGTATTATGCCTCACCAGTTCTTTGGCATAAATAACCATACAAGAGAAATATAATTTAATTCCCTCATATATGCACATAATTAAATGACAATAAATATGACTACACAAAAAGCCAGTGGGCTTCCCAGGATAGGGAATACATATATGTTCCCAGGGTCCTATGTCCTAGGCTTAATCCTATGGTTCCATGTTACCTTAACCTTTCATGTGGTCATTAGGTGCTTTATAAATATGGGTAACATAGGACCCCAGGAACACAAGACTCCCCATGGTGTTATCCAACAGGTTCCCAGTTAGTAAAATATCTGCACAAACAGATCATGGGGTTTGTTTTTTGTTCCACTAAGGCACACAGACATTGAACTGAGGAGAGGTTTGTCCACGACAAACCCTAACCCCTAACCCCTAACCCAAACCCCTAACCCTAACCCCTAACCCTAACCCAAACCCAAACCCAAACCCCTAACCCCTAACCCCTAACCCAAACCCAAACCCCTAACCCTAACCCAAACCCAAACCCCTAACCCAAACCCCTAACCCCTAACCCTAACCCAAACCCCTAACCCAAACCCCTAACCCTAACCCCTAACCCAAACCCTAACCCAAACCCCTAACCCTAACCCAAACCCCTAACCCTAACCCTAACCCTAACCCTAACCCTAACCCCTAACCCTAACCCGGTCAGGATAACACCCAGAACCATATTGTCAATTGTATGTTGTTTTTTGTGCCAGCTGAGGGAAGTATGTGATTTAAAGATGTTGTAATGTGAAAATGAAATAATACAGTTGTGGAGGTCTTGATATTCTGATATACATATTGCTACACCATAAAAAGCAGCTACATTTCTCCTGGGTAATTCATAACTTTAGTACTGCTGGAAAAATTGTTGCGAAAGTATTAAGCACACTTAATATGTTAAGTTGTTTGAATTAATTTTAACATGTATTATTATTATTTTATTTATAAACACTTATGCTTCACAGCTACAGGTCCTAGTTTGGAATCATAAATAAACCAGGATGCATTTCTGTGGGGATTTTGCATGTTCTCCCTGTGTCTGAGTGGGATTCCTCCGGCTTCTGTTTCCCCCACAGTCCAAAGACATGCAGAATAGGTCAATTGGAGACATACATTGTCCTTAGATGTGAGTGTGTATGAGTCCTGTTATAGAATGACCATCCATCCAGAGTGTTTCACTACTTGTTGCCCAAGATGTTGGGTTAGGCACTCCAGTCTCTCATGTCCCTAAAAAGGATTAGTGGTCTGGGGAATGGGTGGATGGATTATGTTGATAATAGGCCTACTTATTGGCCTAATATATTATGTTATTATTTACTCACTCTCAAGTTGTTCCTAACTGCCAGTTTCTTTCTTCTGTTAAACATAAAAGATATTTTGGAAAATGTGGGTAACCAAATTTCTGATACCCATTGACTTTTTTTCTCTCCATAATATGAATTTTATGTTTAACAGAAGAAAGTTAAGAGCTTGAAAGTAAATGATGACAGCATTTTCACTTTTTTGGTGAACTAGCCCTGAAATAGAAAAAGTACAGTACAAACAGCCTGCTTTCATGTGTAACCTATGTTGCGCAAATCATTACTGTATACTCTGCGCGCGTTCCTACAGTGATCAGATTTGCGCGACCGTTCTAATTATAAATTATAAAAGATTATAATCTATGGGGTTTTTTTCAAAAAAATATTTATATTACAACTCTGGCATGTTGTAGATATAGTTTTAAATAGTTAAATATGTAGGATGCTATTTTATATATATATATATATAAATGAAAAAGTTTACATTCGCCTAAGCATGGTATTGAGGGGCTATTAGTGGTCTTACCTGTAATTATATCCTTGTAACAAACGTTAAAGTTAAACAATTACAATAACTGATACAGGCCAGGCACAAGTTAGGAAGAGTGTATTCTCCTAATAATGACAGATATTAGAAAATCCTTGCTTTCAGATATCACAAGAGATAACAGGATAAGACAATTATAGTACAGTGCTTTTAAGTTAAATTCTTTAAAACTGATAAGGTTTTAGATGATCAAATAATATAAAATAGATCATACAGCCTATGTAAACAAGTGAATGTTAACTAAACTTTATTGTAATTAAGTTACTGTTACTTTACAGTGCATTAACCACTGTTGCATGTGGATGATACTACAAAATATAATTGACAAAATCAATAAAAAAAGCAAACAAATATATCTCAATTAAGGAGCGCACGTCCCATGGTCAATTTTACACACAAAAAAAAGAGTGGAGTCAATCCTTTCTTTAACTTTTTAATACAAAGTAGTGTTTGTTTTACCATTGTTTATTTCAGAAGTGAAATTTACAGTGTTGTAAATTGTGACAGATAAAATAAAAATAAAAAGTTAAAAAAAATGTGTAACACTAAAGACCACTAGAAAATCAGAAATGTAAACATTTACATGTCTTCGTCAGCTGAATCATATGAATCTGTAGACATGCTTTCATAATAGTCGCCACAGTCATCATCTTCAAAGACAGCCAAACTATCCCATCCAGTTACAATTCTGTGATATGCTTCTTTCACCCTTTCTTTTTCCTCCTCAAGTTCATGCAGCTGCCTTCGAAGAATACAGAGCAAGCCACAATATGCGTTCTCCGACAATCCTGATGGATAGGCTTAAAAATAAAGTAAAAAAAAAACAAAACAAAAAAACAGAAACAAACACTTTTACAATAACGATTAATGATTAAATTGCTTAAATTGTAAGACATTACAAATAACAGGATTTAAAAGGCAAACTAGCAACGTATATCAATACAATAAATAATACAAGCCTGACAAAGTTCTTTATTAAACCCCAATGAGAAGCACAATTGTTCACATTTAATAATCAAGGACTTCAGAGAAGTCAAAAACACTTACTCTTAGTAGCTAGGCCATCTGTCAAGGCATCAGTCTGATAGTTTACATCTTTGACAGTTCTGCAGATGTGACTCCAGTGTCTTTTCATTTCCTCAACAAGTATGGCCTCTTCTTCCTCAAGTCTGTCCAACTTCATCAGCTTGTCAAATACCTTTTTCTTCACGGCCAGTGAAGCATCATCAACTGAAATAGAAAATGAGCTTGGTATGTAACAGTCAAAAAAAAAGATGTGATGCACTTTTTTTTGCAAGTTTATCAATTGAGGGTGTTCACACTTGACATGTTTGGTTTGATTAAAACAAACCCTGGTGTGATTGCTCTGCTAGTGTGGCTTGAACGCTGCCATCTGATCCCTGGTGCGCACCAAGAAAGCGAACCAAGGCCACTGAAAAGATGGGTCTCTAGTGGAACTCTGGTGAGGTTTGAATGAAAAATGTACGCAACACGGATCATAGACATGCAAGCAAACCAAAAACAGGAAGATGAAACTCTAAAAAGGACAGGATGCTCACACATATTGTGTTCTTCTCATCATCATGGTGCCCATCATAGTTTGGTTCAAGCATCAGAACCGTGTCTCCTCGCTGAAGATCTTTGTTTGTGTGTGTGATGGAGGGATTCTTGGTGTTGTTTTGACTCTTTTACACATTTTATAAGCAAGTTCTCAGCTGGTAAAAATACCATCATATGTAGACTACACACATACAACGAGCACATTTAACCACGCACAGTTTTGGATGTTTGGTAAGTTCAATCTGAAAATAAGCAATACGCCATAAAAGCAGACCAATCAGGTTGTGAAAGTATCCCTATGCCTTTAGGTTCAATTAAAAAAATTAATTAATTAAAAAAAAAAATTCTAAAAGCTAATCGGACAAGGACTATGATTTTTGTTTTGTTTTTGGCTGGTCCAGACCAAACAAACCAAATTAACCAAACGACAAGTGTGAACACCATAAAAAATATTTTATATAAATTAAGGTCATACCCATTTCCCATGGCCAGATAGGTGCTTCTGCAGCAAGCAAATCATCCACGGAACTCAAGGCTTTGGTGCTTGTTGGAAGGGAATTGTACTGTGATATGGCATCGGACAACTTCTTCTTCTCTTCAACAATCCGTCGTCGGACTTTGTGCCGCTGCTTGTTGCGATCTGGGTCAAAGGAAAAAAAATGACAGAACTAGTGATTTTAACAGCCCCTTTAAAAGCAAGTATGATGATGTAAATAAGAAACAAAGGATACATAAAAAATTTTTTACCTGTAATGCGATACAAATCTCTCTTTTTCTGCTGAATGCCTAAATACAGCCCTTCAATCAGATGCTGCAAACCAGCTGGATCATTGATTCTATTGCCATCGGGAACTAAAATTAAAATATAAAATATTTCAAATAAGTGGTTAAAAATAATATAAAAAGATGGAAAGCAAAAATTCAGCATGCACCTTGAGATGCCCATTGCTTAACGTCACACACCCATTGTTGTAACTCTTCTTTAGACCTGCACAAGCTTGCCTTAACAGCCTCGATATCTTCTTTGGCTTCCTTCATCTTTTGTACAGTCTTAAACATAGGTGAGATTATACACTTAAGTGAAAAAGAATCCATTTAAAAAGAAATGTATAGTAAATGTATGGCTTAAACAACACCATTTTTAAGTTGTAGTACCTTGATGTACCGCTGAGACAAGTAATTGTGCAGGTTTTTCCTCTTTTGCTCATTCCAACCTTTGGCATGAAGTGTGATCATATCCACTCGTGCTAAACGAGAAAAGTACAGCTTTTACGCACATTCATACATGCATATACACATACATACATACACATTATATATAGTGGTGGCCAAAATAAAAATAAAGAACACCTGACAAATTGGAAAATATTGAAAATCACCAAAACATGATTACATTTCATAATGTTCATGAAACATACAGATGGTAGCTCGGAGCACAACACATATCAGATGACGTGAGTTGTACAGTTTTTATTCAAACTTTAATGTTTTAATATTAATGATAATATTAACATTAATTATTAATAAATATTAATTTTAAATATATTTAAAATAATTCAATTGTTTTATGGGTATTGTAATGGCCAAAAAACAACAACTGAAACCTCTTAAATAAGGCAAACGTTTAATCATTTTGGCCACCACTGTGTGACGCGCACACACACACACACACACACACACACACGTGTATGCAAGCACACGTGTATGCAAGCACACAAACACGTGTAATTATGCGCACACACACACACACACGCACAAACACGTGTATGCAAGCACACAAACACGTGTAATTATGCGCACACACACACGCACAAACACATGTATGCAAGCACACAAACACGTGTAATTATGCACACACACACACGCACAAACAAGTGTATGCAAGCATACAAACACGTGTAATTATGCGCACACACACACACACACACACACACACACACACACACACACACACACACACACACACACACACACACACGTATGTATGCACGAACACACACACACGCGCATGTATGCACGTACACACGCATATGTATGCACGCACGCACGAACACACACACACACACGTGTATGTATGCACGCACACACACACACGTACACACACACACACACGTGTATGTATGCACGTACACACACGCACACGCGTATGTATGTACGCACACACACGCACACACGTATGTATGCACGCACACACACACACGCGCATGTATGCACGCACACACACACACGCGTATGTATGCACGCACACACACACACGCGTATGTATGCACGCACACACACACGCGTAAGTATGCACGCACACACACGCACACACGTATGTATGCACGCACACACACACACAC
Source organism: Romanogobio albipinnatus (assembly GCA_023566225.1). NCBI lineage: Eukaryota > Metazoa > Chordata > Actinopteri > Cypriniformes > Gobionidae > Romanogobio > Romanogobio albipinnatus. The sequence continues at coordinate 34,462,710 of CM042244.1, forward strand.
ACGCGTATGTATGCACGCACACACACACACGCGTATGTATGCACACACACACACACACACGTATGTATGCACGTACACACACACACACACACGCACAAACACATGTATGCAAGCACACAAACACGTGTAATTATGCACACACACACACGCACAAACACGTGTATGCAAGCATACAAACACGTGTAATTATGCACACACACACACACGCGTATGTATGCACGAACACACACACACGCGCATGTATGCACGCACACACGCGTATGTATGCACGCACGCACGAACACACACACACACACACGTGTATGTATGCACGTACACACACACACACACACACACGTACACACACACGTGTATGTATGCACGTACACACACGCACACGCGTATGTATGTACGCACACACGTATGTATGCACGCACACACACACACGCGCATGTATGCACGCACACACACACACGCGTATGTATGCACGCACACACACACACACGCGCGTATGTATGCACGCACACACGCACACGCGTAAGTATGCACGCACACACACGCACACACGTATGTATGCACGCACACACACGCACACACGTATGTATGCACGCACACACACACACGCGCGCACACACGTATGTATGCACGCACACGCGTATGTATGCACGCACACGCACACGCGTATGTATGCACGCACACACACACACGCGTATGTATGCACGCACACACACACACGCGTATGTATGCACGCACACACACACACACACGTATGTATGCACGCACACACACACACACACGCGTATGTATGCACGCACACACACGCGTATGTATGCACGCACACACGCACACACGCGCGTATGTATGCACGCACACACACACACATGCGTATGTATGCACGCACACACACACGCGTATGTATGCACGCACACACACACACACACGCATATGTATGCACGCACACACACACACACGCGTATGTATGCACGCACACACACACACACACGTGTATGTATGCACGCACACACACACACACACACGTGTATGTATGCACGCACACACACACACGTGTATGTATGCACGCACACACACACACACACACACGTGTATGTATGCACGCACACACACACACGTGTATGTATGCACGTACACACACACACACAGGGGTGTTTTTGTGAAATGTGGGGACATTCCATAGGCATAATGGTTTTTATACCGTACAAACCGTATTTTCTATCCCCCTACACTGCCCCTACCCCTAAACCTAACCCTCACAGGAGACTGTGCGGTTTACTTTCTGTGAAAAAAAACTAATTCTGTGTGAAATATAAGCATTTTGAAAAGTGAGGACATGGGGAACGTCCTCATATTTCACCCTCTTTTTGTAATACCTATGTCATACCCATGTCATTATACACATTTGTGTCCTGATATTTCACAAAAACATGCCCACGTGTATGTATGCACGTACACACACACACACGCGTATGTATGCATGTACACACACACACACGTGTATGTATGCACGTACACACACACACACACGTGTATGTATGCACGTACACACACACACACACACACACACACACACACGTGTATGTATGCACGTACACACACACACACACACACACGTGTATGTATGCACGTACACACACACACACACACACGCACACACGTGTATGTATGCACGTACACACACACACGTGTATGTATGCACGTGTACACACACACACACGTGTATGTATGCACGTACACACACACACACACGTGTATGTATGCACGTACACACACACACACACACACGTGTGTGTATGCACGTACACACACACACACGTGTATGTATGCACGTACACACACACACGTGTATGTATGCACGTACACACACACACGTGTATGTATGCACGTACACACACACACACGTGTATGTATGCACACACACACACACACACACACACACGTGTATGTATGCACACACACACACACACACACACACACGTGTATGTATGCACACACACACACACACACACACACACACACGTGTATGTATGCACACACACACACACACACACACACACACACACACACGTGTATGTATGCACACACACACACACACACACACACACGTGTATGTATGCACACACACACACACACACACACGTGTATGTATGCACGTACACACACACACACACACACACACACATACACGTGTATGTATGCACGTACACACACACACACGTATATATGCATGCATGTACACACACGTATGTACAAACATGTACCTATGTACACACACACACACACACGTATGTATATGCACACACATACACACGTGTATGCATGCATGTACACACACACATACGTGTATGTATGCATGTACACACACACACACACATCTGCGTGTATGCTGTATGTATGAATACATACATGGATACATGTACACACATCTGTATGTTTGTGTGTGTGTGCGCGTGTGTGTGTGTGTATTGGCCAAACTACTAATATGAGCACAAATAGAAAGGTAATTACTTCAATTTTCCAGCTTTTTTAAGTTTTACAATGAAATGTTACATTTTATTGTCTAATACTATGGACTACAAAAAATACAACGCTGTGTACATATGACACTTACCAGTCTTGGTCATATATTTGGTTGTAAGAGCAACACGCGATAAAAAACTGTTTACTTGCTCAACTTCTTCCCCTATAGTAGAGCCTGCTCCCGTTTGATTTTTACCACTCCACTGGACCTATAAAACAAACCAGCACAATTTCATGCTATTGAAAACTATTTAAAATAAGGTTGTATTAGTTAACATTAGTTAATGCATTAGTTAACATGAACTAACCATGAACAACACCTCTGTTCAGCATTAGTTAATCTTTGTTAACGTCAGTTAATATAAATCCAGCTGTTCGTGGTTTGTTCATGTTAGGTCACAGTGCATTTACTAATGTTAACAAGATTTTAATAATGCATTAGTAAATGTAGAAATTAACATTAACAAAGATAAATAAATACTTTATAAGTGCAGTTCATTATTAGTTTGTGTTAACTAATGAACCTTATTGTTAAGTGTTACCAAAACAATCAACAATTACCCTCACACAACTGCATGTGATAGATGTGCGTAGAAGGAAGAAAAAAAAATTATAATAATAATAATTCCCACACAATATCAGTACTTACATGTGTATCAAAAGAGCTTTCGTTCCCATGACCTTCATCAGGCATGTAGGTATATGCCTGATGCAGGTCTCGGGACTGAAATGTTGTTAAGCTATTTTGGTATGCGTGCAAGTACTGAGCGTGTGCAGGTTTTACTTTTTTTTTTTAGTTTTTGATGTCATTTAAAACCAAGTTACCTCACAGCTGGCAGAGTGTCCCTTTGCGTGCATAACAGAAAGTAAAGGCTTCATCTCTGTTAATGGCTGCAGACATGGAAGTGCCTGTGCAACTTTTTGCAAGTAGGGCCAATACCGACACATGATGTCGGTGCAGAAAAATCTGCAGTTTGTTTTTGAGGTCACTTCTTTTTGCAAATACATTGGATAAGCAAATATTTCACCCCTCTGCATGTTCAGTCCTTTAAGCAAGATGTTGTGTCTGCAAACTGCCACCTCCAACCCTTCCTCATCCAATTTATTGCTGGACTTCTTCGAAGTCTCCCTGGCAGCAGCCCATGTGGATTGCCCACATGTGCCTCTCCCTTGTACCTGTACGACAGTAATAATAGAAGAAGAAAAAAAACAGTATCAGTAAAGAGTAATATTTCAGTTAAACAACAACAACAAAAAATATGGAAGCATACTGGGTTGGTCTTTTGCTGAATTGAATCAACAAATGTTGCCACATCTTCATCCTTGGCAATGAAAACACCATCGAAGAACGGCTGCTCCTCTACTCTATAATAATTACAGTGCAACAAAGTGGATTAAAAGGCAAATAAACACAATAATAATATAATAATTGTAATCCTTTGACATTTTGGTTATGCTATTACTCTCTGGCTTTGTTGAACCGGTATAGTTTACGGTTTCCATCCGCAGACACTGCAACTGCATCTGGGACACATGCAGGGCACATAAAGTGATCTATTCCACTGAGCTTCTCTTTTTCATGACGGCAATACGTCCATTCCAAAAATGCTTTTTGGAGTGTTTTGCCACAAATAGTACCGCTCTAGCAGTGGAAAAAAGAAAATAATTTAATTAATTGAGGGCAAGAGAAGTTCATTAATAAAATGCAATGTAATTTTAAAAAAATACCCGTCCAAATGTTCGTGATCTGTGCTCTAACATCTTTACAAATGCTTGTCTTGACAGGCCTGGTGCAGTGACTTTGAACTGCTCAAATGATGTAAAGAGGTCAACCTGATATACAGTCTGAAAAGAAACGGAGCCTGGCCAGTAACCATTTTGGATAAGGTCCTGCAGCTCAGGTGTCCATGATTTGGCGCATGTAATGCAGCTCCAAACAGGCAATGAGAAGTCATAGCGACCTACAGTGCAATCCAAATAAGTTACTATGAATACAAAATTGTATTAAATAAATATTTCAGTTTTATGGAGTACATACCATTTATGTTGATGAGATGTACTAATCGGCCAGCACTTACAGACATGTTTAGAGTCAAACAATCACAAATGCTTTGAGGTTCTCGGATGGGTAACAAACACACTAAAATAAAAAAAGAACATAACTAACGTATAGCTTACACTTTTAGACTTGTGTATTCATAAATACGTTTTTCTTACCTTGCTCACCCAATGTGTGTTGTCCACTGACGTCTTTTACAACACTTGATGGAGGGATAGGTTTAAAGAAATTTTCTAAAAAACACTCCCTGTTATGCAAAGCAAGGTGTTGGTGAGTTGAGACGTCACAGCTGTCGCAGTAATATGGCTTTGGCAAACAGTCCTTGCACCTTATCACTGCTGCCTTCACTCTGCAGTGATCACAAGATAGGAAATCTACCCTGTCTGAGGCAAGCGAGCAATCCAAGAGTGTTTTTCTTGCTTCTATCCAATGGTTTTCAGACAATATTTGTCTTGAAGTCCAGTTGTGAGATGCAGACATACTTTTCTCTGAGATAAGAGCATCATGGAGCTGCTGTAACTGTATATCTTGAAAGACATGAAATTCACAAAATGTTCAAAATCATATTGTATTTTAATTTACCAAAACATGACAAGGAAACTCTTGACAAGAGAACTTACCAATAGCACACCGTGCATTGATGCCCATATCTGAAGAAACAAAGTAATTCACTGAAGACTCAGCTTCACTTGTAGTTACTAGAATAAATCACAAGAATTTGTCAGTTAGACAATTCTTGTATATTTAAATTTTTCTTTTTTAAACTCTCTACTAAATGGACACAATTGGCTTACCGGGATCAAGCAAAGTTTGGCTGCTTGATGTATGGACCACTGAAGCTCTGGATTTACCTGTACATCAGTGTAAGTGATAAGCCTCTATTAGATTATAAGAACAGGAAAATAAACATGATATTATCACTTACCTCCTTTTCCTTGTTTGGTTTCTCTTTTAGAATACACTAAGAGACCTTTTTTGTCTCTTTTTTTCCACCTGATCCTTGGAACTTCTTTCCTTTTCTTTTTAGATTGTGATTTAAGAGCAGTCTCCTCCTAGACATAATGATAAGAATAACTATGAAACCATAAGAAAATGCTACAATACAAACAGTATCATTGATCTTAAACTGTTTGAGAGACAATTTACTTCCTGCAACTCTTGCAAATCCTCCATTATCTCATCGATGTCAAGCTCTAATTCCTTTTCCATGTCTTCAGAATTTGGATCAGATAAATCGGTGGTGGCCATTATTACAGAATGCTCAAAGCATGACACTTTCCACGAGCGGAAGTCGTCATAGTTTTATAGAATGAGAAACTGCATTAAATATATATATATTTTTTGTCTTTACATTTGCTCAAATAGAAAAATAAAAAAGTTTTTTTCGCAACTTTCAAAAAGGGGAAACAATAGAAAGAAATGAATAACAGAAGTCAAAAGAGAAAGATTTTTAGGTCACTCCAGTCGCTGAAACACCCCAATTAACCTTTTTGTTGTTGTAATTTTATGAATAAGTAATATAATATAAACTATAGTGTTGCAAATGTTCGTAAAGGTTAAACAAATATATATAATAATTTTTTTTTTCAATTGAAGGTGTCCACTGGTAAACTACTGTACGTTTCACCGAGTACATATTAACCACCTGACTAAACGTTCTGACAAAACTATCGTTAATTATTTATGCTTTCGATATCTTCTATTCGGCTTACATTTAACTTTTTAATGTTAGCGAGACAGCAGAGACACATACACAATTATTAATTGCTGGCCTTTCAAGAATAGTTTGCCAACTCGTTTTGTGCGGTTTAGTACGTAATCAACAAGGTCATTTGCGCGCAATTCCCCTCCGTTTTATTTCAATAAACACAGAAAACTAAAACATACACATACATTTTTATAATTTGTTGTTCCGTTTGCGAGGCAATAACCAACTGTATCGGTTAACAACGTAACTTACCTCGGTGAACTTGAAGTGCGATCCATCCTGACAGTATGGTCATGTTTTCCTTAGACACGCATCCTTGGCACCTCAAAAGCTCAGAATTAATTAATTGATATTAAACTTCGTATATACTGAGAAGACTGAACATCATTTACTGATATTGAAGCCTTTATAACCTTTAATAAACACGCATCTGGAAAGGAGAAAAACTGATATCACTTAGCGCCTCTAGTGGACGTTTCACCCGAAAAGTGCAGGGAAACGTACCTGGAGGTACATATTTTAGGGTTTGCAAAAATGTAGGCAGAGTCACGTATTTGCAATGAGCCTGGGTTGGTATCTTCATATGCTCATAAATAAGATATTATAAGGGGATTGAGATTTAAACATACAGTCCTGGGCAGATGTTCACCAATTTCCTTCAAGAGTTCTGGGATCTGTTTTTCTGTCCAGGATCAGTATAAACATGCAGGAAATCCGAGCCTGGATCTCTTCTTCTGCTTTGAAATACATTATGTATACAGGTGCAGAGATCTTGGGACAAGGCATAAGATGAGGTTTTATTTTATTTATTTATTATTTTTCTTTTTTACGTCCTTTCTCCAGTGGCCAGAGAGCATGTGGGGTCAGAAATACCATGTTTGTTTTACTAAAATGAACAATGGCAGTGCTGTATGCCATGGACAATTTGTTTTATACTTGTATAAAAATAATGGGAAATGTTTGGATGGACAGGTTTGATAAACTCTAAAAACTCATCTTGCAAAGAGGAGCTGATATATCGATAAGGATTTCTACTCTAGACACGGATATCATAGTATTTAAAAAAGGTGTGGTTAAAACTAAGCATCAGTGCTGCAGCACTGTAAAATCTAATTACATAGACTTACTTAAAAAAGCACGAAAAAACGATTCTTATTAACTAAGCAACTCATAAACTTAGAAACACTTGAGTAGCTACCATTGTTGTTACCATTGTTGTGTTTTGATGCTGAATGTTTATTACGTAAGTGTTAGCAATACAATTTTAAACAATCATTATATGACATGAACCTATTTATTACTTCTCTTCCTTTGAAACCAAATAACTGATTGTTGCATCACTGCATCTATAGGAAGAGAATGACAATAATATGAATGTTTCAAGTGCCCAACCAAATGGAATACTGATCACCATAATGGTGACTTTTTGCTTGACAAAAAGGCACTCAAACCAATCAATTCATCTTAACTAAGGTATAGTATGTGAATAGTACAGATTACTAGATTTTTACAGTTAAATTAAGACATTAAGTTAGAATCACTGTTGGATTTTACAGTGTGTATGAGAGGTAAGGAAACTGATCTCTGGAAATTAAACTTGTATATACTCACCATCATCATAAACAGGATAGTGACTGTATCAGATTATGACATTGTATAGATTTTCACAAACAGAACCTCTCACTGCTTGTGTCTGGGGATATTTGTACAGGGCTCTTCTCCGTGCAAGATTATTCCATGTTTCCTCACTGATTATGATCTGTCCCTGTGTTCAGAATACCAGGAAACCAGGATTTACCTCCTCAAGCTGAGTGTCATAAACAGACACACGAACTCACGAAAATGCGTATAAATAATACGAGTGTGCAATCTCGTGGAATGTATACGGCAAAATGAGTTTTGGTGTGCATATGATACGCACTTTATGGCGTATTATACGTACAAACCTGTATAATTCGGACTGTCCATTTGTGAATACAATGGTTCCTGGCTCGTAATCATAGGGGAACCTTTTTCAGTGCTATATAGCACCAATTTTGGTGCTTCAGTGGTTTTTCAGCGGTTCTTCAGAGGTTCTTCACCAGTTCTTTGACTAAGGTGCTATATAGCACCGCTAACTAAAGAGCTATATAGCACTGCTACCATATACAGAACATGTTAAGATATAGTGTCATGATAACCAATAGTGGTTCCTCTATGATTACAATGAAGAACCATTTTTGGTGCCATATAGAAACTTTTTTTTTTAGAGTATGTTTCTTAATATACTTTTAAATAGTGCACTTTTAAATATACTGTAATGTGATTTAAACACTAAATCCAGCAGAAACTTGCTCATGACTGACAACACAGCCTGTATCTTAAAGCGATTGGCTGCTGCCTGGCAGATTTTGCTGCTCATTTGCATATAAACTTTTTTCTTTTGTCTATCCAACAATCCCTGTTGAAGACTATCGCTCAGCTCTTATTGAGAATGAATTGACAAATTTGCTCATTTCCACACCATATTTTCTGACATTTACTGAAGTCTCCTGCTTCTTAGACACCAGTGATCTCGCATGTGTCTCCTTTAGAGATTCAGAAGGAATCTCAACATTGTCTCTTACTGTACATGACAAGTCAGACATGGTGTGTATGAATTTAGCCCAAAAATTTGCATTCATCAAAAGTCACAATATATTCACCCTGAAAATTTCACATGAACAGATGCATGTTTATTAGGATTTATGACCAGAGACAAATGCTATCATATGGATCCAATTATGGCCATAGCAGTAACCTCAGACAAACCAAATACGTCCTGTTTTATCAAATTCAACCATCCTCACCGAGAGGGCTCGTACACACAGTGGAGAAACTCAGTAAAGCGGGTGGGGGTCCTGGAGAAATGCTTAAATTAAATCTGTTCAATTGAAACATTTGGCAGAGTTCACTCATATCATACTTTTGGAATGCGTACTGCACAAAATATTGGCTTAAGTTACAGGTAAGATGGAAGGTAAAATCTATGAGAAATTATGCCAATGGCGATGGTTAAAAGCCGAAATTGACACTTGATAGTCCCTTACTGATGTTAGTGAGGTATGGCAAACGTCCATGTTTCCCTTTGTCTTTCTTTCTTGCTCTCTGAACCCCCCAGAATCAAGAGCACACACACACACACACACACACACACACACACACACACACACACACACACACACACACACACACACACACACACACACACACACACACACACACACACACACACACACACACACACACACACACACACACACACACACACACACACACACATTTAGGTTACATGTAGTTACTATATTAACACCTATAAATTATGCATAATTATGCATGCAACTAACCCTGAACCAAACCCTAATCATAACCCTAAGTACATAGTTACTTAATATTACTCAGTACTTTAATGTATAATTACAGTAAAACAAATACACCTTAAAATAAAGTGTAACCCCCCCAAAAAAATACCTGCATGTAATTACAGCTGTAGTTAATTTCTGTCTATTGCTGACACTTCCCTTACTTTTTTACCCACCCTTAAAGTGGGACCATTTATTCTTTTCAAGCACATTTGATGAAGACAGTTGCAAGTGTGAAATAAACTATTTAGTGACCCTCATTCTGGCTTTTTTATATTCATGTCAATGTTAAATGTCAAAGGCTGTTCTTGACCCTGGATAGACCACATGCATGAACACATACAGTATATGAGTACACACACACACTCAGGACGTACAAGGCGATAAACTAGAATATGCACAAAAATGTCCTAAAGCTAACAAAAGCTGCAGACCAGGCTTACAGACTAGCCCTCTTGAGCAGTGTGTGAACTGCACAGGGATTTTACAAGAGGTCAGCTTATTAAAAGGAATTAAGTGTCTCGTGCAAAACAAACTCTTTTGACGCCCCTTGCTCACTTACCCGATCCTTTGGTCTTGAAGTCAAAATGAATCCTTTTCGTTTTTATTGATACATGATTCATGTTGCCTTTTAATATCTTTTAAACAATGAGTTTTATCTTTCACACATACAGTACCTATTACCTAGTACAGCTTAACTTCAACAGTGTTAGTGACCAATAGCTAAGTTTACTGGAAAAACATGCCTGTATCTACATTTTTGCAAAACTCCAAAACAAACTGAAATTGAAGTGAACACTAGGGACAGAAAATCACCAACAACATTTATTGCTTTTCACACTAATTGTGATTAGGGGGCAGATTATCCATTAATAAAGACACAATACTATGTGATGACCTCAAACCGCTTTTACCATAGTGCATAATGTGTAAATTAAAACATTTGCATCACATAAGCAGCTCCAAATGTTAGCTTTTTTCTGGCATGGTAAACTTGCTCGGTAGCTCACCTGGTACAGCATTACATGTGTGATGTGGAGTCACAATTATATCACAAATCACAATAAAAGAGCTAAAAAAGAATTGTATAAACAAGCTAAAATGGCATGGCAAATGCATTTGTATTGTGTATTTGCTTTTGTTAAGACTATCGGTCGAATTTAGTGTAGATGCTACGTTATTTTCAAATGAGCATTAATCTTTTAGCACCACTCACCGGACATTTCATTTCCATGATACGCACAACAAGCAACAAAATAAAATGTTGCCAGAATCACATTTATCTGTTTAAAATAAAACTGAACCTGCTTTTAGCCTACCTTGAAAGTGTGAAAAAGCATATCATTTTGCCACAGGCACTGCCACAGGCACGTTTCCACAAAGAGTTTGGGTTGCTAAAATAACTTTCAACGGCATTGACTGAAATTTTGAGACAACGCTTCCCGCCATTTTACCAAGAAATGTTCAGCTTTCCGTGTTTTCACTCTTATATGGTGGGGGTGGGGGTGGGCAATTACACATCTTATGAAAGAGTACTGAATCTCCTGATCAAAACAAAGAAGAAAAAGAAGCAGAAACAATCAATATCATATGTAAGCAATGCATATGTAAAATAGCGCGATCATCAACATTAAACATCATATACATCAAAACTGCCTAATGTTACTGAATGAAATGTCGACCCAGGACAAGCTACAGGATTGTGAAGCTTTGGGGGTGTTGATGGACTCATCTGTGTTTTGATTATCATTCTGAATCTGATCTGGATGTAGTCTTTGACAAAAATGTGATTTTCTCAGCTTTTTGCTCAAAATTTAGATGAAACTTACCCACATTCAAGTATTGATTAAAAAATAATGCATTAGGTTAGAATAACACTTTGTTGTTGTTGTTTATTTGTTTAAAAGCAGAGGTTCTGTTCTTTATTTTGAAATATCGCATGTTCAGATATTCATACAACAAAATACCGGTATGATTTTTTTGTGAAAATGACAAAAAAATGCTGGTGGGGAAAAAGCTAATAGCACAATAACCAGTTCTGTAACAAAACAGACAGTCAAAAGGTATATTGGTTAACAGAAACAGAAGAAGATTATTTGAACTGAAAGGATCATGCAATGCCAAAAGAAGCCTAAGCATGATTCTCAAAACTGCATAAATCCACGAGGTGTTGTCTTGATGTCAGAGAGTTTCTGAAGGCAAGTTTCATCATCCAAAGAAAGAACTCTAAGATCAAAGTCAATGCCAAGCGCAGCTCGACCCCCTCTCCAGCGTCTGCTCTGAAACAGCAGCGTAGGGGAAAACCACAGACTTCAAAGGCCAGACAGAGAAAGTCATTTTTCCTTATCTTAATTGATGCACAATTTTAATAATGACCTTACACTTTTGGGACCATGTCAGAATGGGAAGGAGGGAGGTGGGTGGCTCTCAAGCGCTGCGAGTCAAATGAAGTGGACGTGAAATGGGCTGTAGTAAGTTTTGAAATGTTTGAAAACCTAATAACCTCAAAGTGAAAGTAAGATGAACGATGAATAATGCAACTACAACTAAAGATACTGTACACTAGCTCATCCATACTAGGGAGTCACATACATCATGGCCTGTTAGGACAAGTAAAGTTCATGTTCCTCAGCGAATGCGTGCATTTTAAAATCCATTTGTTTTCTCTGCTATTTTCGTTATCGCTTTCGCAATCGAAGGTTGACTATCATACAATTATGCCTCTTCAAGTCTGTCATAGAGCACAATTGCTACACTTTAAGCACTCTGACCTTTGACCCGCAGCGTTTCAAGTGACTGGAGTGGTCTTCGACACCACACTGCCAAAGCGCTTCCACCGCCAAGAAAAATAAACAGCACATCTTGCCTTGAGAAGTGCTCTACAGAGGAGCTGTCTGATTATCTTCTGGTTTCATACAGCTCCTCCAGCGCCTGTGTGTGCGGGTGTAACACATGCGTCTTACATTCATGAGCTGAGTAGAGAAACCCAAAGTACAGATATCATTCATTATCTGCTTCACAGAACAATTTCACGCTGTTCAATAGTACTACCAATGTAATTATAATGTAATAAGCATGGTGTAATACACATACTGACCTGTAAAGGCGAAATAACACATACAGTGAAAAAATAACTTCAGTTGACTTCATTTATATTCAATTTTGATTCATTTCATATCAGCATCAGTTTACCCTTTGTCCTGAATTTGAGCATTTATGCAAAAAAAATCTAACACACCCCCAAAAAATATATTTTGCATATAGTAACTATATTATAGTTTTAAATGTATCACAAAATCACTTTTTAAATAAACATTTAGTCAAAATTTGCTGTTTTGAGGGTAGGTTTATCAAATGCTTTTGCTTACACTTTATTTTAAGGTGATGTTGTTACACTGTAATTATAAATTTAAGTACTGAACAATAATAATTAATTGCATGTACTTACTATGGGGTTAGGGTAGGATTAGGGTTTGGTTTAGGGTTAGTTGCATGCAATTATGCATAATTTACTGTTATTACTATTTTAATTACATGTAACATATGTAACAAGGACACTAAAATAGTGTTGCTTTTAAATACCATGATTTTAAATACACAGCTAAAGATAACTAGGTAACACTTTATTTTACGTGCCCTTGTTACATTGTGTGTCTGTGTGTGCCTTGTGTGTCTGCTTAATGACTTCATATACAGTTATCTTGCAAACTTACCACACCTGGGACACCCTACATGCTAATTTTAAACGTTTTAAACAAGGCTGCATTTAACATGCACAAGCTATTTTTTGTGCATACCAGAATTTGAATGGTATGAGTTAAATACATACCAAAGAAACCAGATAAAGTATTTTCAAAGTGAAATACGTTGGAAATATTTTCAACTGTCTTTTTTGGCTGGCACGGCTCAGATCAACCCACACAGGAACAATGTGCCTCAAGGCCAAGACTTAGCAAAAGTTTCCTCACCTCATTTCATGAAGACTGGCATTATCCAATCAAGAGCCGTCACTGCAAACATGTGAGCGGCGGCCAAGGGCCAGAGGTCACTCGACTCAAGAAGACAACCTTCACAAAAAAGGCGAAGGGGGAAACACTGAGAGCAAAGAAAGGAAAAGGGGGGAAGAGTGGAAGATCTGACTGTCAATTCTTTCTTCCACACCCAAAAACTGTCATTTCTCAACCCCGTTTCACTCTCTCCTTTCCTGTTCTTCTCTCTTCTCTGTCATCTAAAAAAGAGGAAATGTGCAGTGTTGAGGAATAAAAAAAAAAAAAAAAAAAATTTTTTTAACTACAGTCAAAGCTCCCGTTTTGAAGAAGCAAAAATACACTGAAGTTATTAAACAGGTTTTGTAATCAAAACAGTATTTTTCCCTCACAATACCAATGATGATTCCAATGTAACATCTTGAACAGATTAATACACAAAATACAATGGAAAACAAAATAATTTACATTAATGTTTGGTAACACTTAGGGGAACACATATTCACTATTAACTTTTACCTTTACCTCAATAAACTCCTAATTTACTGCTTATTAATGATTAGTATGATAGTTTTGTAGTGTTTCAGTTTAGGTATTGGGTAGGATTAAGGGATGTAGAATATTGTTGTGCAGAACAAGGCATTAATATGTGCTTTATAAGTAGGCTACTAATAAACAGCCAATATCCTAGTAATATGTATGGTAATAAGTTGATAGTGAGAATTGAACGCTAAAATAAAGTGTTATACTTTATAGCATATATGTATATTTGTATATATACAAATATTTCACACAATGACTTCTGCACAGGAACCAGTTAATCCAAAATATCAGATTTATTAAAATAAATCACATCAAGAGTTACAAAGACAAAAACAAAGAAGAAAACAAGAACAAATTTGCTTGACAACACCAAAGGTCCTTCAGTGACAGGAGTAGCTTAGGCAGACGCTGCTCCAAAAAAGTATTCATTTTTTTTGTTTCTTTGTTGTTTACAAGGCTGCCAAAGTAAACATTCTTTGCTGTCTTTTCCTTCCATTCAAAATAAGATGTGAAAATCCCATCAGATAGGCATTTCCTTTGCAGCGGCCTCTGCTGAAACATACTTATCTTATCATCAGCTAAAATCTTGTGTCTTGTCGTGCCCAAACAGGGAGCCAGTGGCTGGTTAAGAAAGTGTGATCTCACCCTCTCCCTCCCTCCACCCACCCAAATGCAGAAACCTTCATAACGTTACAAACATTCTGCAAACAGAATTTTTCAACCTAAATAATTTAATTGAAATGGTACCAAAGCGTTTTCTAAAGGCACTGTGAAGTATCAAAAGATAATTCCAGTTGACCGACATTTAATCTGTTATTAGTTAAATAAAAACCTCTTAGTGCTTTCTTTCAAATCAAAACATTCACGCAAGTCATGCCACGATCAGTCAAGTGATATGTGAGAATCAATGGACCACCTGGAATTTCAATTGGTAATAACAAATTGGTAAGCAACTAAACCTCAATCAAACTCTAACCCTATAGTAAGTACATGTTGTTCATTGATATTGGTTACACTTTTTTTTAAGGTGTCATTGTTACAGTGTAATTTTAAATGTTAAAAGTTGAGTTTTAGTTGTAAATATGCATAATTTACTGTTGTACATTACTATGGTAAGTACATGTAACATATGTAACAAGGACACTGTAAAATAAAGTGTAACCTTATTATTTACTAAGCGCTTATTTGTATAATTATACAATGACATTAAGGGTATATAAAGTGTTAAAGTGTAAATTAAATTCATTTTATGTTGTTCATTGGTACTTATAATGTAATTACAATGTAACAAGAACACCAGTGCACATACTGACCTGCAAAAGACAAAATGCAATAACTTAGCCAACACTGAACAGCTAGAGAACAATGACTTGAAAGTTAGTTTATATGATTATTAGATATCAACAGTAATTTCCCCTTTGTCCTAAATCTGAGCAAGTGGGCCAAACAGGACACATCATAATCTAACAGATTTCAGAGTAACACACTTTATTTAGATGGTCCACTTTAGATCTAACTATGCAACTTTGCAACTACATGTCAACTAGCAGTTATTAGACTATTCGTAGACTGTCTGCTTAATATCTGTTAACTCTTTATTGTGATGCTCCTCAACAGACATTCAACTGACTATAAGTGACTTTGCAACTACATGTCAGGTTATTCTAACCCTAACCCTATCAGTCTACTAATACTCTAGTTAGTTGACATGTAGTTGAAAAACAGTATCTATCATCTATCTATCTATCTATCTATCTATCTATCTATCTATCTATCTATCTATCTATCTATCTATCTATCTATCTATCTATCTATCTATCTATCTATCTATCTATCTATCTATCTATCTATCTATCTATCTATCTATCTATCTATCTATCTATCTATCTTTACTCTGTTTTTTCTATCTATTGTATTGATTGTTAGAGTATAAACTGGTCAAGCATATGTTCTCTGAATCATATGCTTACACTTCCCAAACACCTCTTTGATATGAGTAGTAGTTGCTTTTCCTCTCCCTCCTCGTCTCACTGTGTGTGTGTATATGTGTGTGGTGTGTATGTGCGTGTGTGAGTGTCAAGAGTGATAAGAGAGGTATAAGTTAAACAGCACGAGCAGTCTGGGTCTGCACAGGAAATCGAGGCCGATCGGCAGGGCTGTCCGTCAGCGTCGGGGTCCCGCCCACCAGCAGAACAATGGCTGCAGGGGAAACATCACAAGCCAGAAATCTCAGCTGCCACCGACACTGGAGATAAACGGCTGAGGAAATTCACTCTCACACACACTCACTCACAGCCAACAGATGCATTGTTCTACCACACTCCAGCTACAGCAGCTAAAAAGATAGTTTGGCACAACAGATGATTTTTGACACACACACACACACACACACACACACACACACACACACACACACACACACACACACACACACACACACACACACACACACACACACACACACACACACACACACACACACACACACACACACACACACACACTCAGGGTCTAATAGCTAAACACTTCCAGTGCTCACAAACAGTATTTCACTCTTAAGAATGCCATTGTATTAAATTTCAAAGTATGCAAAATTATAAACAAGTCCTCAAATGGTGTCTCTTTATGAGACTTCAATTGAAGAAAGGATCTGAGCCAAATCTAGAGACCAGGGATCTCATCTATAAAATCCTACATCTGATCTTTCGATAATTTCTCTAGAAACGTGTGTATGCCTCTAAAGACCTCTAAAGGTGTCAAATATATAAATTGCAAATGAGCTTGAAATTGTATGCAGCTGATGGGTTAAGATCTTCGCCTTGTAAACTGTAAAATCTAACAGTGATTCTAACTAAGTTAACTTTACTTAGTGTCTTAACTTAATTGTAAAAACATAGTCATCTGTACTATTCACATACTATACAATATTATACTATATTTTTTTTGAGGCGGGGCAATTCTTAATGGACTTTTAACTCATGTCCTGCACTTCTGCAGTTATTTTTCTCTGTTTGCATTCACTGATTTGCCAAAGTTGAATTGTTGAATTGTCAATACAACTGAAAATTTCGAGAGAACATTACATAAGGTGACATCATAAATTGATGTTTATTTTCCTAAAAGGATTTTGTTTGAACTCACCATTATGGTGATCAGTGTTCCTTTGGTTGGGCACTTGGGACTTAATTTATATTGTT
The DNA here is from genome assembly GCA_023566225.1 of Romanogobio albipinnatus. Lineage (NCBI taxonomy): Eukaryota > Metazoa > Chordata > Actinopteri > Cypriniformes > Gobionidae > Romanogobio > Romanogobio albipinnatus. The sequence goes on from CM042244.1 coordinate 34,480,097, forward strand.
ATAATTCTCTTCCTATTGATGCAGCGATGCAACAAGAAATGACAGTTATTTGATTTCAAAGGAAGAGAAGTACTATGTATGTATGTATGTATGCATGTATGTATGTATATGTATAATGAATAATGTATAACATAACTATTTAATGTCAAATAATGATCGTTTAAAATGTACAAACCTTTTAATTGGGCTGATATAGTCCCTCTATATTAGTAAAAATATCTTGCAGTTGATCATGCTTGAGTCACACACAGACATTCAGCATGAAAAATGCTAACAATTACATTTTATTTAAAGTAAATGATCAAGTACTCTCAGTTCTTGTGTAAGTGAACTAGGTATTTGTCAGCACAACATATTATTCCTGTCACTTTACTTGTTTTTTTTTAAGGCAATCGGTTTGCATGATTTTTTTAAGCAAGTCCAACTAATATGATAATATGTCATATATAAAAAAGCACCAGTCAACATCCAAAACCTTTACCTGAGAATGGCAAGCAGCAAGAATTGCCAAATACCTGCATCCTCTGAGTCTTTGCTTAGACCCTGACATGGCGCTAAGCATTTTTTCATGTCAAAGACTGCTCTTATAAAAATGAATGTTGGCATGTATTTTAGCGTACGCACACTCTAAGACCCATTCTTAAGATGCGGTCACGTTTACCATTGTTTGGCAAATGTTCACTAGTAAAATCAAGTCATTTAAATGGGAATTCACACGCAAATGATTTTCTTGTACAAATTTTGCCATGGGCTTTTTCACAGATTCACCACAATGACCAACAGAAAGCTGCTTGGTTTGAAAGCGATTAATGTATGTACATTGCTGCACTATTGACAAATGGTAATTTACCTTTTTGTCCACAAGTTTTTTCTAATGTGACCATATCTTTAGGGTTACATCAGTTGGGTAATCCATTTCTTCATTAAGATACGTAACAATTCTATACGTTTAAACATGGTTTAAAATTAGAAATATTTTGGCATCCTAATGAATGTACACATACACGTTTCTCTGTAACAGAGGCTCATGTTTTCGTGTGTCACGCTAGCATGTGCTGTAGCAGTGCTAATACATTCCTGCAGTGGCTTCCATTACTAGGCAGGAAATCTAAAACCAATCATCCAATACAAAGTGAGGGTGAGATATACTGTGAAAACAAACAAAGCACCCCAGCTTGTTGATTTAATGCGTTTGTGGACACGATTGCTGAGAAAACTCTGAGCCCTGCCAAAAAACCAACACAGCCTTCCAATGCGGCTTACTCTCATCTGCTTGATGAAAACAATTATTAAATCCAAGCCGAATTACTAAATAAATATGCTAGATGTGAAATCACACGTTTTTCAGGGTTAGTCTTGTGAGAAGCTAGTTGTAGACATTTCTAAATGAGTGATCCAACGAAATGCAAGACAAACACAACACGAAATGGACTGTCAGTCATACGCTGAGTGTTTCACGACAAATCCGGCTTGTTAGGGCTGTCAAAAAAAGTTTCAAAGCGTGAAAATAAATAATCGCTCATCATCCTCCTTGAACCTTCAAGTTGAAATTCAACCGTCCAGTCACAATAAACTATGCGCGTATATATGCAGACGGAAATATTTTGGTCCTGCTCTCTGAAAGTCCCTGTAATCCCATGTGGCTGGTGAGTGGACAGATGTAGGGCATGATGGGAACAGAGCTCATCGAGTATGACATCACATAGGGGGAGAAGTGAAAGTCACCATTTATCACTGGCCACCGAACATTTTGAGAATCATAACATCCTGACAGGAAGATCTTGTGGAAAATTATCAGATGGGCTTTGATGAGATGCTCGGCTCCTCTCGGACAGGATACAATTCTTTGTGGTGCTTCGTGTTCGCTGACCCTGCTGTCTGCTGCACTTTTTTTATATAGTCACTATTTCTTTTTCTTTTTGACACTTTAGCAGTGACATATTGAATTGTATTTACTATATAACATTTGGTTACACTTCATTTTAAGGTGATGTTGTTACAGTACACGAGTAAGTACTGAGTAAGATTAATAGTCACACTTTAGATTAGTGTCCAATTCTCACTATTAACTAACTATTAACTTTGACTTTGCCTCAGTATTAAGGTAGTTGTTATGTTTAGGTATTGGGTAGGATTAAGGGATGAAGAATAAGGCATTACTATGTGGTTTATAAGAAATAATAAACAGACAATATCCTTGTTATACACATGCTAATAAGCAAATTGTGGGAATTGGACCCTAAAATAAAGTGTTGTTTTATGTATTTACTATAGGGATAGGGTTTGATTTAGGGTAATTTGCTTGTAATTATGCATCATTTACTCCTCCTCCTCATTTACTTTTTTAAGTTTGACATCAACCTCCTTAGTATTCCTCAATCAATTAATTTCAAACAATATAAAAAAAAAATAATAATAATAATACTATTATAAACAATGCCTGTTTTCCCATTTATTTTTTGTAAAAATCATGTAATATGAGCCAGATGCTGAATGTACTGGGAAATTAGCTCTGACTAGAACAGTAATGATGGTATCAAACATCTGCTCCCCTTCCAAGCTCCAAAAGATCACAAAACATGCTTTATTTTATTCTTCTGTAATTGTTACACTAATATCCGGAGAGTTTTATAGTATCACGACAGGTAGAGATCCAGCTGTGTTAGAAATAGATATAGATGATATAGATCCGGGTCGCTAAAGACCTGAATACATGGCGAAACATTCATGCATTTAAGGGTTAAGGTGTCTTTGTTACAGTGTAATTTTATATTTAAGAATTGAGTATTAATTGACAACACTAAGGCCTGATTTCACAGACAGGGCTTAGATTAAGCCAGGATTAGGCCTTAATTAGTTCATTTAGGACATTTTAAGTAGATTTTATAAACCTGCCTTATAAACAAGAAACATTACTAGTGTGCATCTTGAGACAAAACAATGGCACCAACATATTTTAAGATATGATTTTAGTTAAAACAGCTCAAACATGCAACGTTGTTGAACAACATTCCAATCAACCAATCAGATTTGAAGGACAAGTTTACAGTTTATGTCAAGTTAGGGCTTAACTTAACCAGAGTTAGGTACAGCGTGTCTCCTTCAGTGTCAATCTCCTATCATTTCCCTCTGATTTTAGGGATAAGTTATTGGTAAGGTTAGGTTTAGAAATATGTCACAATTCACCAGTGTGAGTGCCCGTGATCACCAACAGAGGGCACTCCAATACGAATTGTCATTCCATCAAATACTACATTACCCATAATCCTTTGCCCGGACTCATCATCACTCATTGTTTGCACCTGCGTCTCATTACCTCATTATCCCATTAGCCCAGCCTATATAAACCATGTTCACTCTGTCATTCACTGCGAATTCTTGTTTGTCTATACTGCATTTCTGAGCATTCTCCCTGGTTTCATGTCTCTTGGTTTTGGATTTTGTGCCTGTTCTGTGGATTACCCGTTTGCCTGTCTCTCTTGTCTTGTTTGCCTTATTGGACTGATTACATGTTATGACCTCTTGCCTGTTTGATGACTACGAGTTTGGATTACCCCTTACAAATAAAACTGCATTTGGATCCTCAACACTGTCTCTCGGAGAAGTACGTAACAATGTTTATCTGGGAACATATCTTATTTGGCAATATCACCGCAATTAGGCATAATTTATAGTTATTATGCATGCATGTGTAAAAAGGACACTGTAAAATATATTTACTATAATTGCACTTTTTAAAACAAAGATTATTGGAGTAGGAAAATACTGTTTCAGTTTTTCTACTTTGAAATTTCATGTTTAACTCAATGTGCTGCATTATATTCGTAATCAATTGTTAAACGTACAAGCAGTTTCTGAGTAAAAATTGTTTATATGCCAATTTTATTCAGTGTACATTTAACGTGTAACAAGTACAAAGTTATTTTCTTCCTCTCCATGTATCACATGTTTAACTACCACAAGAGATCTGATTATTTTCCAAGATCTTTCTTTTAATTTAGTTTTAAGAGCTTGCAGTGGCTGTTTAAGGTATCAGATTTTACTCATAAACAGTGACGAGGGACATGACTGTGTTTTTTCCCTCATTCTTCTTTCATTTTGGAACAAAGGATGGTCCTTCCTGTTTGACTGAAATGTGGTGCCTCCGTGGCTGCCAACAGTGAAAAAGCCACGAGGCTTTCTTACCCCGTGTCAGAGGGGTGAGCGACGGGGCATTGTCTTATCTCAGGAGGGCATGGACCTCGGCCAAGCCTGTCCTAGTGCTTCCTATTTTCACACCCTGGAGCACCTGCCCTCCACGGAGCATGACGAGGAACGCTGCCGAGAGTGGAGCAATGAAAGGCATTCTTCTGCTCAGAAGTCAGAAACACACCTCACCTTTCAGTCAACTGTAACGCGGGTCGTAGCGACACACACCATCGCCTGGTGAACGCCTCTTTCTCAAACACTGAGCTGTGGGACCCAGAATTGAGCTGCTATTTTCAAGAAAATGGTAATGTTAGTTTATACAGCTGTCAACTGAATTGAATTAATCACACAATATGATGATAAAAAATAATTGAATTAATCACAATTAATCAAACACATCAATATTTTCTATTTTCATATATATTCAATATTTTCCTATTATCATAAGTTTCTGAAAAGCATCGGGTTGCAATCTTAACAAAACGCTTCTGAAGGAAAGCTTTTTTTGGACCACATAAAAAAGTCATAAGTCGCACAGGTATATTTGTGGCAATAGCCAACAATACATTATATGGATCAAAATTATAAATTTTTCTTTTATGCCAAAAATCATTAGGATATTAACTAAAGACCATGTTCCATGAAGATATTTAGTAAATTTCCAACCGTAAATATATATAAAAAGTATTATCATTAGTAATATGCGTTGCTAAGGACTTAATTTGGACAACTTTAAAGGCAATATTCTCAAGATTATTTTTGCACCCTCAGATACCAGATTTTCAAATAGTTGTATCTCTGCCAAATATTGTCCTATCTTAACAAACCATACATCAATGGAATACATACATTTTCAGATGATGTATACATATACATTTCAACAAATTGACCTGGTTTTGTGGTCCAGGTTCACTATTTTCGTGCCAAAATTTTGAGATATTGAAAAAGAGGCTAAATATATTTTAAAAATGTAGTTTTGAGACAAACGTAACTTACAGATGTAAAAAAAATACAAGTCTGCACAAATTCACATAGCATTATGAGGGTTAAATGACAGCTCTAGTTGTTGAAGTACACAATAAACTCAAAGAAGGTCTATATAAGAGCCATGTGTTGTGGCTGTTTGAACACATTTGTCCACATGAGTGTTCACACTATGAAAGGTTTCAACTAGCTATGGAACAAGCTAAAAACGTTTTAGAGCCTGCATTTAGAGTCGTCCCCTTGTGATCAGATTGACGAAAATGCTTCTTAAAGGGTACATAACACAGTTTCTGCCAATCTCATGTTAATCTTGAGTACCTAGAGAAGTATTGCATCCTTCATAACTCTGAAGTGTCTTTAGTTTGATCACACACACACACACACACACACACACACACGCACACACGCACACACACACACACACCATATGGCATTATCCCTGGATAACTTTCGATTCACTATATGTTTGTGTTGTTTAAATCATATGCACTCCTATGCACAGACATTTCATGCAGTTTCACTCACTCCATCTTTCAGTTTCAATGATCTGCAAATTCAGCAACAAACAAACACACTTGCAGAACTGTTCCCTTAAAGCTGGGCTATTCGGGAAGCTGAACAAGGTTCTCTTTCCCTCACAACCAAAAACACACTTCTTTAGTGATATTGTTAATTTTGTGGTCTAAAAGCAAAATGACAGCGCTGCCGACGGCTCCTGTAACTTTCTCTCTCTCTGCGGATTTCGTCCTCTGCATATAAGCTTAATAAAGCCTGAACCTTTGGTTGTATTTTTTAAACTTCATTGTTGATTCGAATAGCAAATACTGCACTCACCGCAACGACTTTTGGTTGAAATAAAATGCTGCGTGAACTCAATCAATCAACATGTTCAGCACCCAAGTCCCACCCCCGAAAGTTCCTGAACTTTAAAAAAGTACTACCTTGCGAGCAGTATAGTCATTTAGACCCTGGTCCCTGCAGTCAAAACACAGAGTACCACCCCAAATTTAGTTCCTGGAGAAAGTTCTTGCAGTGAAAACGCAGCTTTAATATCCCAAAAGAACCTTTCAGTGAAGAGTTCCTAAAATAACCTTTTCTTCTTGGTGTTCAAATTTAAATAATCTGAAGAATCCTTTTTTCACTATAAAGTAAGTTTTTGTGCAATGGGAAGGTTCCATGGATGTTAAAGGTTCTCCATGGAACGGCAGATGCCAATAAAGAACTTTTATGTTTGAGAGTGTATGAGACTAAACATTAACCAGCAGTGGTAACATAAACTGAGCATTCAGATCATTGACGTATGCTTCCTCAGAGAGCAGGACGTTTCTCCAGAAAACCACAGAGTGACCATGAGTATGTGTAAGTATGTTGATTATAAAAATCTCATGAGGTGTGGACCTCATATTTTGTTATGGTCCCAAATGGTCATGATTTAAATATTTTCTAAAAATTGCAACAAAACATGCATTTTTGTCAAAGTGTAATATCAGGCAAAGCTGATCTGATATTTACATCTTTGCGTTTTTTACAATTGTATCACAAAGCCAGCATGGATATGCATCACTCCGTTTTGTTGTTTTATTGGTTGACAGCCAGCTCATAATCGGTGTTAACGGGAGTTATATAATAACTCATCCAGTAAAAACACTGCCTGACTAATGAATTGTCCTCAGTTAAATGTTTCTCTGTCTAAACATTGAACAGCTCCAGAGGTAAACAGAGTTACAATTCAGACACAGTAACAGTACACAGCTGTTCACACACTCTCGCTTTCAAAGACACTTCGGAGGGGGAATTCAGTGAGAATGAACTGATAGAGTTGTTTGCACCCATCTAAAATGTGGGACCCATTTTATATTAGGTGGCCTTAACTACTATGTACTAACATTTACATTAATAATTTGATACAATGCACTTATTGTGTATATACATGTTTTTACATTGTACTTACATTAAAAAAAAATACCTGCATGTAATTATATCAGTAATTAATTTCTGTAGTTACATTTATAATTACACAGTTGACACTTCCCTTAAACCTAACCCTACCCTTAAACCTACCCATACCACCGCACCTGTCCCTAACTTTACCCATATCCCACCTCAATATAGTGTTTTGCAACACAATATGAACACAATAAGTACATTGTACTTTTTTTTGTATGCAAGTACATAGTAGTTAAGGCCACCTATAAAGTGGGACCAACATTTGTGATATTGTACATTGATATTGTGGCATCTGTGATATTGTACAGCACCATACCACCATTCTCATTTCACATGTTTTTGATAGTTATCAATCTTTCGATTATGGCTAACGAACAATAACCATTCGATAGTAAGCTATACCTGGTTATGTAAATGTAAAGTTGTTGATTGCTGTTTTAGCCGATGCTTCCACTGCATAAATCACTGCAAAAATATATGGGAATATACTGGAAAAAGTCTTGGCAACAAGGTGTCCAAGATATAAATACAATATGTGTACAATATTTATACAAATATATTGATATATATCACAATATATATTTTCCTCATTATTATGTTCCTATATACAGTATATGTGAATAGTTCATATAGGTTAAAATATATTTATACCCACAGAACCATATTTTACATTGTACATATGTATATTAAAATTATGTAAGCCCACATTACAATATATACATACACTCACCTAAAGGATTTTTAGGAACACCATACTAATACTGTGTTTGACCCCCTTTCGCCTTCAGAACTGCCTTAATTCTATGTGGCATTGATTCAACAAGGTGCTGAAAGCATTCTTTAGAAATGTTGGCCCATATTGATAGGATAACATCTTGCAGTTGATGGAGATTTGTGGGATCCACATCCAGGGCACGAAGCTCCCGTTCCACCACATCCCAAAGATGCTCTGTTGGGTTGAGATCTGGTGACTGTGAGGGCCATTTTAGTACAGTGAACTCATTGTCATGTTCAAGAATCCAATTTGAAATGATTCCAGCTTTGTGACATGGTGCATTATCCTGCTGGAAGTAGCCATCAGAGGATGGGTACATGGTGGTCATAAAGGGATGGACATGGTCAGAAACAATGCTCAGGTAGGCCGTGGCATATAAACGAAATTGGCACTAAGGGGCCTAAAGTGTGCCAAGAAAACATCCCCCACACTATTACACCACCACCACCAGCCTGCACAGTGGTAACAAGGTATGATAGATCCATGTTCTCATTCTGTTTATGCCAAATTCTGACTCTACCATCTGAATGTCTCAACAGAAATCGAGACTCATCAGACCAGGCAATATTTTTCCAGTCTTCAACTATCCAATTTTGGTGAGCTCATGCAAATTGTAGCCTCTTTTTCCTATTTGTAGTGGAGATGAGTGGTACCCGGTGGGGTCTTCTGCTGTTGTAGCCTATCCGCCTCAAGGTTGTGCGTGTTGTGGCTTCACTAATGCTTTGCTGCATACCTCGGTTGTAACGAGTGGTTATTTCAGTCAAAGTTGATCTTCTATCAGCTTGAATCAGTCGGCCCATTCTCCTCTGACCTCAAGCATCAACAAGGCATTTTCGCCCACAGGACTGCCGCATACTGGATGTTTTTCCCTTTTCACACCATTCTTTGTAAACCCTAGAAATGGTTGTGCATGAAAATCCCAGTAATCCTATTCTGAGCAGATTGCGAAATACTCAGACCGGCCCGTCTGGCACCAACAACCATGCCACGCTGAAAATTGCTTAAATCACATTTCTTTCCCATTCTGACATTCAGTTTGGAGTTCAGGAGATTGTCTTGACCAGGACCACACCCCTAAATGCATTGAAGCAACTGCCATGTGATTGGTTGATTAGATAATTGCATTAATGAGAAATTGAACAGGTGTTCCTAATAATCCTTTAGGTGAGTGTATATTGTCACATATTTCAATATAAGCGTCAATTCCTTATGTATTACACACACACACACACACACACACACACACACACACACACACACACACACACACACACACACACACACACACACACACACACACACACACACACACACACACACACACACACACACACACACACACACACACACACACACACACACACACACACACCCACAAAGTTTTATGTTAAATGTGATCAATCAAGTTAAACCTCTAAACACGTACCTTCAATCTTTGAGGGCTGAATAAGTGTAATTCACCTTTATTGCACAAGCTGATACAAAATGATGACGTGACGTTTCACTAATTTTTCACTCAAAAAAAGAATAGGAAGCAAATCATCAGCAAAATTTGAAATGGCTCTGGGATTTACTGCAGAGCAAGTACTGAACGCTCTCAAGTATTAGTGTCACTGTCACTTGATGGTGGATCTGGTAAAGAAGCTGTCAGCGATCAAAATATTTTTTTGAAGATGTTGAAAATGATAGTTTTGAGAATATGTTTGAGATGGTGAATATGAGCCAGATGCTGAATGTACTGGGAAATGAGCTCTGACGAGGACAGTGATGATGGTATAAAACATCTGCTCAAACTGAACCCTTCCAAGCTACAAAAGCTAACAAAATATGCTTTATTTTATTCTTCTGTAATTCTTACTCTAATATCAGGAGAGTTTTATATTATCGAGACTTGTGCCTTGTATATAATATATTATATTATAAAGACTTGGATGGTTGTGGTTTGCTATTGGTGGATCTCAAGTGAGTGACAGGTTGTCCCACCCTCATCATCAGAGAAGAGAAGAGAAGAGATGTTGCTGAAGAGGAGGGGGATTTATTCTGATTCAAAATGACCAGGAACATGAATTTGAACAATAATGATGTGCAGTGATAAATCATTTATAATAAATGCTGCAATATTCCATAAAAAATAAGAATTGGTCATTTTGATGACATAATGATTACATTGCTTAATTTCAGCCAATGAGTTCTGACATACTAAGAGAAAGCTCTCCTTCAGCATTCACGTTCACCTCAATGACATTTGCTCAGCAGCTTTAGAAGTACATGGCGTGGCTCCTGGACTTGGCACTCAGATCCTTTTTTTTCATGGAAATCAATATACACCATGTGATGGATAAATATTGAAATATTTTGGAGTAGACAGCAAAAAGTCTACTTTTGTTATTTAGCTTTCACAAAATAACACTGCAATATAAAATAATGTTTACAATTTATATTTATATGTTATGTATATCTTTTGAATGGCTGTCAAGGCCTTTTACCCCAGAATGGTGTGGTTCCAGTCTCTTCCAGCAGGGGCTTCACTGCAGAGGAAAACCAGCCAAACCTTCTGGGAATCAGTGCTTACTGACTGTAACATTTAACTGATTTCACATATATATGCATTGAATTACAGTACATATCACTTGTAAAGGACAAACAGATTGGCGTTCTGACAGGATCAGAGATTAGAGGTGATCTTGCTGATCAAATCTCTCCCAAACACATAAAAGACAAAACCAATGTCAGCATGTCAATTCATACTTGGAACAAATTCTAAAACTGTCACTAAGCTGTTATTAACAGGAAGCTGCATGCTCGTTTGGTTATTTTCCACTCTCAGCTTGAAACAACAGACATGACAAAGCACACATTTGTTATGAATTTGGGGTTTTGAAACGGTTTTTGGTAGATTACATGATTGGTGTGACATCATTACCACAGATTGCTGCTCAGCCTCCAAAACAGCTTCTACTTCTAGCCAGCAGCCATGATGACAACAAGAGCCCTTAAAACTCATCTTTGAAAATCAAAATGATATATTTAACCAGCTGTTCCTGTGAAAATAATTTATTTATGCCTTAAAGTAGCTTGAATCGTGAGCCGTAAATATACAAATTAGTCCCTGCCTCCACTCAATCACCGTAGCTCAGAATACCCAATCTACTCGGTCAACTGTAGTAAATGCTACACAATGGCAATATTGGTTTAATTCAACCATATATGTTTGAAGCAGAAACTGATTCAGAAGAAGTGGATTATACAGGCTCGTCTACAAGTCGATTTTTCAGGATGTAATGTGTTTTATGTATTGCTCTGTAACGCCGGACATATAACTGCAATAAATATGATTAGCCTTTGGCTGGCTTGTCTACGTTATCAAACAGCTAATAATGTGTTGCTAATGTTACACAAACCATGTTCCCGTTTGCCATCTCAGAGTCAGACAACTTCTAAAAATCAGTATCTTTAGAAACGCTCTGAACATCATAGGACGTCAGTGGAGAAAGGCATATAGTTCATCAAGGCAGCGTAATATACATAATATACACAATTCACTTGCTATATTACTATATGTAGCTGATTTTCATGTCCCTTTTTAAAGCCCCATTAGAGTGCCTTGAAATGCGTAGCATTCTTCAATATGTTGAAGTAATTTCCCCTGAAACAGGAAGACAGGGCGGGACGTATCGAGCAGCTCCTCCCCTTTTTTAAAACAGCCAATAGCGTTTTGTTTATATCAGAGCTCGTCCAGAGCCGTTGAGCTGTGCAAAGCCGCAGTTTCCTCCTAATCTCTGACCGTTTCTCCTCCATATCACTTTAAAATACAGCATTCTGTGCAGAATTCAAACAGTTTTGATACATTTTGTGGACTGTGCCAACTCAATCATATGATCCGCTCTGTGTCTCTGGACCGGAGCTGAGGCGGTTCACGTGACACTAATGTGAAACCAGACTTAATTTGACCAATGGAAAGCATATTTACACTGTCTGATCGTTCCCTATCCCTTATATAGTGCACTGTCTGATCATTCCCTATCCCCTATATAGTGCACTATGTGCCATTCACCATGTAGAAAATGGTAAATGTGTGAATAAGTGATTTCAGCCGCAGATTCAGTGTCTATTTATCAACAGTACATTTTTAATAAAAAAAAAAAATTGGTTTTCATAATGATGTGTCTTTTTATAATTGTTTTCACTTTCATGGGCAAAATTATAATACTTAAAAAAAAGAAGTGTGATGCTTGTGTCTGTCAGACTGATTTATGACACATAATTAGCAGAGAGATCAAGATAAGTTCTCATAGAGAATCTGCTCCTGAAAAACCTGTTAATATTGTCGACTCTTTTATTGTCAGTATATGAAGAGTACAGGAAGTTGTGGATCTTAGAATAAGGATTGGAAAATGTAATCAGATCAGATCACTAAGCAACAGTTCTTAGCGTTTAAGTTGAGTTTTTGAAAAGTATTCACACTTAAACTGCATGAATTTCAGGTTGAATCAGTTCTGGCATGTGCCGTAAGAAGCTCTGGTAAGTTTCCAAACAAACCGAAGTAGCTCAGATATGTTGTTTCTGACTAACAAACACCCCACCCGTTCGCTTTTTGGCTCACATTCTTTTCCCTGCATCTCCGTCATCAGCCGCTGGAGTTCTTCAGAGCGATGAGGGCCTCCCCCATCCCATCAGCCTGTCTCCACAACTATGAACACTCACGATTACTCTTCTGTCTACCTGAGGCAGCCAGACCAGGGTTAATGTGGTTCAAATAAATCAAAGTTAAACCCCAACTCATCTTCTGACGGTTAACCTTGTCCCATACATCCTACAAGATGTATTGCTGGACTGTTGTGACAGCTCCAACATAAAAAATGAACAGCAAGGTTTATGAGGCTTTAAATGATGAAAATAACAAAAAAATCTAAACGATTTGGGCTCAGGAGAATGTGTGTTAAAGAGTGCAAAGATATTTTGGGTTCAGCAATGGAGCAAACTCAAAACAGAGAGTCGACTTGGCCTGGAAATGCTGGGGATTTGACAGAGTCCAGGGCACGCAGGCCAATGGCTAATTAATCATTCCCCAGGACTGGCCGGGATAAGATAATGAGGTCTTTAAGTGGTGATTAATTCACACCAAAATAGAGCGTCATGTCAGTTCCCAAGGGAGGCAGGATGTGGATTAAACAGTGACTTGAGTTTATGGTTTTGGTAGGGCGATTGTGGCCCAAACCCCTCTCCGTACCTGGGTAACATACTATTTTGGCTTCCCGAAGGAGAGGATGTCATGCAAAGGTCAAAGACTCTGGGCACTGTTGCAAATAACAGGCCTGCGGTGCCTTCCTCACCTGTGTGTTTTCCTGGCCTGACAGAATAATTCTGTGGAACGGATTTAGGCTGTTTTCACACTTGGTTCATTTGCTTGATTTGATTCATTCCAACCCCTATCCCTGTTTTTGACACTTTGACTTTACCACCAGACTTTTGCACGTTAACTCTCCCAAGGTGATTTATTTGACGGCAAGCTATAAGAAATGAGAGCATGCAAATATGCAAATTATACATCATCCGTTGTGCTTTCACACCAACTATGGATAAATATCCAGGTTATACTTTATATTTTTCAGTGTACTTACAGCATACTTACCCACAAAAATAGAGTAGTGTAAGGTAACTACATGGGTCAAGGTTAGGGGTAGATTCATGGTTAGTACCCAGTTAGTGTAATTTGACCAACAAGTACATATGCCAAACAGGACTGTAAAATAAAGTGCTACTAATAATTTGATACAATGCACTTACATACATGACTTTACATTGTACTTATATTTTAAACATTTCCTGCAATTTCTGTAATTACTTAATAATTACATTGTTGACCCTTATCTTACATCTTAACCCACCCTTTAACCTACCCATACTACCAAACCTGTCCTAATCTTACCTGTATCCCACTTCAATAGCAACCCAAGTGTTTCACAATACAAAATGAACACAGTAAGTACACTGGACTTATTTTTTTTTATGTAAGTGCATAGGACACTTAATATGAAGTGTGACCTGATAGAGCACTTGTAAATATTGGCATTCAAATTTACTACTTACTGCCATCTGACAGCAGTGTTACCAAGTCTGCGATTTTCCTGTGGAATTGGGCTACTTTTAATGATGTTGCCGTGGGTACATTTTTCCGCGGGTTGATTTCCACCTCTGGACATGCATTTTGATGCTCCAACACACCCAAACGCCCCCCAGACATGCAAATTTAGTGAAGAATTTGGCAGCCCGATGGAGAAAATCACATTGGGCTATTTTTGAGCTACTTTTGACTGGACAACTTTTGTTGCACAGACCTGGCAACTGACAGCAACTGATAATGAAATTATTAATTTTCTTTTCTTAGAATGGTTTAACTTGAAGTGCTGTAAAAAAAAAAAAATATTGGGAAAAAATATTATTTTAAAGTACTTTATGATATGTTGCCATAAGGCAACAACATACAATAGTGGAAATAACTTAGAATAAATGTAAGTTTCCTCCGAAATGTTACAAAGTCTAACCAGACTATCCAGTCTAACCTATCCAGATGCATCAGAATAATGTAGCTAACACTGTTTACTAGACTATACCTGTCTTGTCTGCCTCTGAGGTAACTTACCTGAACTGTCTCCATCAATGCTTCCATCTACTTTCCAATCCACATCATCCTCATGTTCACTAAATCCTATCTCATCCTCACTTTCATCTGCTGGAAGAGTTTTGCCCTTTTCTTATTTACCTTGCTATAGAATATTTTAATTAATTTGCCATTAAATTGCAATTTAAATGTTATTTTATCCATAATACAAATGCCTTGGAAGTCCTTAACATATATGACTAATCAACATGATATCACATGATACACTTAACTATTGCATATGTTATATGTGAGTTATGTGTGTAAAAGTAACTACAAGTTCTTACTATAGGGTTAAGTTTAGGATTAGTTGCATGTAATTATGCATACATTATAGTTATATAACAGTCACTACATGTAACATGTGTAAGAGGGACACTGTAAAATAAAGTGTTACCTTACATTATTTCTGAATGCAACACCTAAATGTATTAACAGATGCAACTCTAAACAAATGCAATTTTGACCCAGTGTGACTTACAGTCAGGCGACTAATTTTCCAGAAAATACGGTAGGCTATAAACATCCTTTTGTCTTTTTCCTATCAACACCATGTCTGTTTATCTTGGTTACCAGTATGTTTTAAAAAATATATGTCAAGCCTGTCACTTTGTGGTTAAAACAAAAAAGTGATTTGCATGCGCGATCGTCCACACCTGCGTCAGAGGTGACATCCAAATTTGATTGAGAACGTGCACAACCAGCTAAGCAGTGTGATGGTCTGCAATACTGACAGGAGACGGCCGTGATATAAATCAGATTGAGACCCTGAGGCAAGCCGAACACAAAGGATCTTTTACCGGGCTCACGCACAAACCAGTTCTGTGTAATGGAGCTGTGGTTTAATGTGACAGTCAAAGACATAGAAGGAGAACTCCCTAGTTTACCTCAAACCACGGGTTGTCGATTACCTCACAACCGCTTGTGTCCTCAGGCGACGGACGCACCTACAGGTATGCGAGCTGCTTCGCCTCAGTCGACTACACGTGTATTTTTACTTCTTTATACATCTTTGTCAATAGCTAAGTAGAATGTACAAGTGTTAACTGCTCAGTGTTGATTCAAGTGACAAACAGACAAGAGTTGCACAGAAACCACATCAGTTTCTGCTCCATTCCCCTTTTGCTGCCATTTAAAAGTTGGCACCAGTACTTATTTCACAAAGCCACAAATCCATCATGATGCATTACAACAAAAAGCTCTTTCTCTTTCAAACTGTTAACGTCTATTTGGACTTGGCAAGCTTGGAGCCATAACATTCTTCAAACATATTTTCATATCTCTGTGATGATCTTTAGAGACAGTAGTTGCAATTACGCCCTTTGTTTCAACAATGTATTCTTAGAATCATTGATGGTTCCATGAATAATCTTTAATTAACATTCATAGAACTTTTTCATTGCACAAAAGGTTCTTCAGATTATTAACCCTTAAATGCATGTCTGTTTCTCCAATCATTCGTACATATTCGGGTCTTTAGCGACCCGGATCTTTATCTAACACGGATGGATCTCTACCTGTCGCGATAATATAAAACTCTCCTGATATTAGAGTAACAATTATATTATTAATTTTGTTAGCTTTTGTAGCTTGGAAGGGTTCAGTTTGAGCAGATGTTTTATACCAACATCACTGTCCTCGTCAGAACTCATTTCCCAGTACATTCAGCATCTGGCTCATATTCACCATCTCAAACATATTCTCAAAACTATCATTTTCAATGTCTTCAATATCAATATTTGATCGCTGACAGCTTCTTCACCAGATCCACCATCAAGTCACAGTGACACTAATATTTGATTGCGTTCACTTCTTGATCTGCAGTAAATCACTGAGCCTCTGATTTCAAGTTTTGCAGATTATATAAATGAAGAGTTCAGATCCAAAAGCCTCTAAAAGCCACTTTGGTCAAAAATTAGATAACGATACTGAGTAAATGCTCTCCGCATATAGTATACATTCATAAAATACTTTCACTTCAAACCCACTAAATCCCAGCCTCAGCCCATTCAGAAGTACCAGTACTTAGGCAGAAATCCATACATAGAAGCCTGACAAAAATGCTTATTTTAAAGAAAAGCGTCAGACGTACTTAGAGGCTTTTGATTCTGAACTATTCAAATATAAGTACGCTCTTACACGCCTCAGGCCGTTAGCGACCCTATACAATTTTAAAAAAACCCTGCAAAAAACAGGCACTCTTTTACAATTTGATTTTTTTTTTCTTGTTATATTGTTTATAATGAATTGATTGAGGAATACTAAGACGGTTGATTAAGAAGGATCATTAAAGACCCAAGGTATGCATTTAAGGGTTAAAATGTTCTTCACAATAAGAAATAACTTCACTGAAAGGTTCTTTGGGGAACCAAAATGGTTCAATGGTGAATAAGTGGCACACATTTTGATTACTCTTTATTTTAAGATGACATTGTTACATTGTACTTACTCAAATAAGTACGGAGTAATATTAATTAACTACGTACTTACTATTGTCACACACAGAAGAGTACAGATGAGGCAAGTTAGTTAAACAAGTCTTTATTGCAGGTGCAAGGAGAGAGCAGGGCGAAAATGCAAACACAGGTAAGTCATAGGCAGCAAATAGTTTGATGATGATAGTTTGATAATGATAGTTTGACTACTGTCAGGTTTTACTAAAAACACGCAGTGACAAATTAGCACTGAAAAGACATGGACAGGGTTATTTTTGCTTCTGACCTTATTGCATATGCAGTTGTAGGAGTTTCCCCTTCAGACGCTAAATTTATGGGAGGAGAGTATTTAAATGAATCACGCAAGGTGATTTACTAAGGTTTGCGCTCGTCAATTTACTGGTGTTTGCGCCATTATTTACCGCCCAAAAAAGCACGTCTTAAACCAGATGCTAACTGGTAAGTTATGCATATTCATATTCATTTCATAAATTATGGAAATGATCCGGCTGCGTCTGTGTTCTTTAATTTGTGCGACGTCAGTAGATCGCGCACATAACTTTCAACTCCCATTGGTGCTTTTTTTTTTAAAATAGCGCTCTCATGCTATTTTGCCTTGTTTAGTAAATCTGGCCCTATAAGTAACTTTACAACTACATGTCAACTTATACTAACCCTAACACCTAACCTCTACTACAGTCTACTAATACTCTAATGACTGCAAGTAGTACTGTACAGTAGTTGCAAATTTAATTATAGTCAGTAAAATATCTAAAGTGGACTATCGAAATAAATCACCCAGTTTTATTCTTTCTTCCCTATTTATTGTGACGTATATCTGAGTGAAACAAATTCTCGAACAAGAACAAATGTAGTGGTTGATCTCATGTGAGTGACAGGTTGCCCCGCCCTCATCATCATAAGAGATGACACTGCAAGAGGGAGGGGAAGTTATTCTCATTCAAGATTACGAGGCACATGCATTTAGAACAATAATGATGTGCACAGATAAATCATTTATAATAAATACTGCAATATTCCATAAAAAAATAACAGTCAATTTTGATTTCATGGTGACTTTAATGTAGTCGATCTTCAGTTGAGAAGAGCAAGAGCTCAAAGAACCTCTTGTCTCTCTCAAGATGGACAAAGTATAATAACAGAGAACAGTACAGAGAGTGAAGGATATGATCGGGTCCTCCTTGCACTGTCAGCTGCAGGGCTCCCCGGGTTTCAGGTCAAAGGTCATCCAGCTGTGAACCCGCCCGCTCTCATGACACTGCAGTTGCAGACATTGAGGAGAGCGGCGAGGTGTGGGGTCCGCGAGCACATCTGGTTCTGATTACCGCCAGACAATCCAGGCTTTTTATCAGCCTCATAGACGGCACGCTGCAGGTACCAGGGTGGCAGTGCATTTCTCAATCCGCCAGTGACAGCTTTAGTGTGAGCCACAGATGCTGGGTTTACAGCGTGATGCCCAGCCGACAGTCATGCAGATGACAATATATCATCATCTTCATCCAATTTGTCTCTGGACAAAAAGTGCATTTGCAAATGAACATTCAAACATAAATAAAACATGCATGGCCCCATAACATTTAAGCCACACTTAAAATATATTTCACTGGATTAGAAACAATTGTAACACTTTATTTTGATAGTCCAATTTAGACATTCTACTAACTGTAAGTAACTTTGCAACTACATGTCAACTAGCAGTCATTAGAGTATTAGTAGACTGTCTACTTAATATCTGCTAACGCTTTATTGTGATGCTCCTCAACAGACATTCAACTGACTAATAACCCCCGGTTTCACAGACAATGCTTAAGCTAATCCTAGACTAAAATGCATGTTTGAGCTATTTTAACTGAAAGAATCTTGCACTGACAAATCTTAAAATATGTCAGTTGCATTTTTTTGTCTCAAGATGCACACCAGTAATGTTTTTTTCTTGGGCACGTTTATAAAAGTTACTTAAATATCCTAATTGAACTAAGGCCTAATCCTGGCTTAGTCTAAGCCCTGTCTGTGAAACCGGGCCTATAAGTGACTTTGGAACTACGTCAATTTATTTTACTCACCCAAACCCTAACACCTAACCCTGTCTACTACAGTCTACTAAAAGTCTATTACAGTCTACTAATACTCTCAGTCAGTAGAATGTCTAAAGTGGACCATCGAAATAAAGTGTAACCGATAAAACATATCACAGAAAGTTGCATCTGTAGAGAAACAATACTAAAGCTTTTTTTTCTAACAAATACCTTCACTTTTCTTATGAATAATTGTAACCACATCTATAATACATTATAATACCTATGCTACATCTTTAGGAAGTATAATGCATTAAAACACATGACAAACAACCGAATTAAGATGTAACAAGGAATCTGCAAATATTATAATGCATTTTAACTTTAGTTACAATTATTTATGAAAATATATAATCAATTATAATATACACTATGAATACATTTATTATGCATTACGAATAAAGGCTTAAAGTAAAGTGTTACCAAAACTTAAATCCATTTGCATTACATAGTTTACATTACATAGTTACATTACATAAACAAAGTAATACAATAAATAAATAAAAAACTAATGTAATGCATATTTGTCAGTCATACATAAACAAAACAGGTATATTTTCTGTAATGGTACTGATGAATGTGATTTTAAATACACATTAACCAGGTTTATATATTTATAATCAATGAATGCTATTTCTTTCGCACATATTGCTTGCTGAATGTTGCTAGCTGTATATTTCTTATACACTGATCAAGTATAACATAATGACCATTGACAGGCGAAGTGAATAACACTGATTATCTCTTCATCACGGCACCTGTTAGTGGGTGGGATATATTAGGCATCAAGTGAACATTTTGTCCTTAAAGTTGATGTGTTAGAAGCATAGACTGTAAAAAAAATATGGACTTGACGTCACCCATAGGTTTCTGAAGAGAGTTTTTGAAGCCTCGAACCCATCCGTTGCCATCTTGGCAGTGTTTCACCATGCGTCACTCCCGGATAACAGAAAATGGGCAAAGAGGCGGGACGTGGCTGGAGCTGATGTGACGTGATGACTAACAGACAGCAGACAAACGGCAATCCACCTGTCACTCAAGTGGCCATGCCATTAATTATGCAGAACTTTGAGGCTTTATCATTCCTGTTATCCAGTTACATTTTGGCTTCATAATTTTTGGAAAAATGTTTTACATGTTTTTCCATATTTGTAGCATTCTATCAAAATAGTGACATGTTTAACTATTAGGAATACATTTTGGTCAAGCTCAGGGACTAAAAAAATATAATTATGGGTAGATTCAATGTTCAGATGGTAACTCTTTACAATAAGGTTGTATTAGTTAACATGAACTAACCATGGACAACACTGTTCAGCATTAGTTAAGTAGCATCAGTATTTAAAAATACAGCTGTTCATGGTTTGTTCATGTTAGTTCACAGTGCATTGACTAATGTTATCAAGATTTTAATAATGCATTAGTAAATGTTGGAATTAACATTAACAAAGATAAATAAATGCTTTATAAGTGCAGTTCATTATTAGTTCATGTTAACTAATGTACTTAACTAATGTTAATTAATTAACCTTATTGTAAAGTGTTACCGTTCAGAGACTGGCCGTGAAGGTATTCCACCCTGTTAGGGACATATACATAGTTATCACTAAATGTTAATAATTTAAATGTTAAACAATAACAAGCTTTTCTTGGATAGTATATGTTCCTTATGCCATCATGGTATTTATTTTATTCTTGAAACAATAACAAAACAATTATTGATGAATAGAACGTCTTGACTATTAAGAACAGATACTTGTTGTACGCATTTTTGCCAATAGGACGGAAAAAAATTTATTATTATTTTTTCAAAAACATATACAATGAGACATAAGTATGCAAAACATTTAACGTTGTTGTCAAATTATTATTAAAAAATGACTCGTCTAAGAGGGTGGAACAGAGCATAACAGGATGGAACCGAGTATAACAGGGTAGAACACCATAACAGTGGATGAGTTTTCCGTCATTGTCCTGCATGGTTTGCCATCGGTAATGTGTGGAACTGCACCTATATATATATATATATATATATATATATATATATATATATATATATATATATATATATATATATATAGGTGCAGTTCCACATAATATTTATATATACACTCACCTAAAGGATTATTAGGAACACCATACTAATACTGTGTTTGACCCCCTTTCGCCTTCAGAACTGCCTTAATTCTACGTGGCATTGATTCAACAAGGTGCTGAAAGCATTCTTTAGAAATGTTGGCCCATATTGATAGGATAGCATCTTGCAGTTGATGGAGATTTGTGGGATCCACATCCAGGGCACGAAGCTCCCGTTCCACCACATCCCAAAGATGCTCTATTGGGTTGAGATCTGGTGACTGTGGGGGCCATTTTAGTACAGTGAACTCATTGTCATGTTCAAGAAACCAATTTGAAATGATTCCAGCTTTGTGACATGGTGCATTATCCTGCTGGAAGTAGCCATCAGAGGATGGGTACATGGTGGTCATAAAGGGATGGACATGGTCAGAAACAATGCTCAGGTAGGCCGTGGCATTTAAACGATGCCAAATTGGCACTAAGGGGCCTAAAGTGTGCCAAGAAAACATCCCCCACACCATTACACCACCACTACCAGCCTGCACAGTGGTAACAAGGCATGATGGATCCATGTTCTCATTCTGTTTACGCCAAATTCTGACTCTACCATCTGAATGTCTCAACAGAAATCGAGACTCATCAGACCAGGCAACATTTTTCCAGTCTTCAACTGTCCAATTTTGTTGAGCTCGTGCAAATTGTAGCCTCTTTTTCCTATTTGTAGTGGAGATGAGTGGTACCCGGTGGGGTCTTCTGCTGTTGTAGCCCATCCGCCTCAAGGTTGTGCGTGTTGTGGCTTCACAAATGCTTTGCTGCATACCTCGGTTGTAACGAGTGATTACTTCAGTCAAAGTTGCTCTTCTATCAGCTTGAATCAGTCGGCCCATTCTCCTCTGACCTCTAGCATCAACAAGGCATTTTCGCCCACAGGACTGCCGCATACTGGATGTTTTTCCCTTTTCACACCATTCTTTGTAAACCCTAGAAATGGTTGTGCGTGAAAATCCCAGTAACTGAGCAGATTGTGAAATACTCAGACCGGCCCGTCTGGCACCAAAAACCATGCCATGCTCAAAATTGCTTAAATCACCTTTCTTTCCCATTCTGACATTCAGTTTGGAGTTCAGGAGATTGTCTTGACCAGGACCACACCCCTAAATGCATTGAAGGAACTGCCATGTGATTGGTTGATTTGATAATTGCATTAATGATAAATTGAACAGGTGTTCCTAATAATCCTTTAGGTGAGTATACATATGTATATAGAATTTGCAATATACACTAAATGCAATTTATTCCATTATAATTTCCACCCTATTAGGTTTATATACCTAACAGGGTGGAATCTAACAGGTGGAAAATGTTAAGCTAAGTTAGCTGTAGCTCTTTGAGTGATCAACATTTAGCTAGCTAACCTACAGATAAACAGAACTTTTATAACTATGTCAGATATGTTTTTACATATTTTTAACCAGACAAACCTTCTTCATAACATAGCCTAACAGGGTGGGACAAGCAGGATAACATAAAAAAAGAAAAAGGTAGGAGTGAGAGTTGAAGCTTATTTCAGTTTGTACAGTTGAATTCCTGCAGGAAAAATAAATGATGTCATTTCCTGAAAATGGTCTCAGTGGAATTGTGGTCTTTTTTTGGAAGTCAAGAAATACATACTAACACCCTCTATATATATAGTTTCACATGATGTATATGTATGATTAGAGGCAGTTTAGCCTATTCTATAACATAATCTAAAAATATTTTGAGATTTTTATAATTTCATTGTTTACAGTTCTTGTGGAAGTTCATTACTTTGCACTGAGGACATGATACAATTGAATGCATATATCAATAAAAAGGTGTGTAAAATACAAAATAGTATTTTGACTGTCTATTATGTCTGTTTAAGTGATAAAGAAGACCTAAATATATCATTTAAGCCATTTCTTATAAATATGTGACTCATTTTATAGAAAATATGAGTAAATAAATCATAGAGACAGAAAAGTTACTGTATAACAGTAATGACAGCAGCAGATCTCACATGCTTACAGCTGCGCTTCTGTGTATCTAATGACAGTAGCAAGTCCATGCTAGCAATAATCAACAGCGCAGCTGATCTAGTCCGCCCAGACCAAATGCATTAACGCTGAAAACTATTTTGAGAGTTGTCATGATTGAAATAATAGAAAATTACACTTTTTTATATTTTGTTGTCTAATGCAGTGAAATTCAGATATTTAAAAGTGTTGCTCAGCTGTCTAAATACTGTGAATAATATGCTTCATAAATTGGTGAAACATGTGAAAGGTATGCATAAGTGGCAGCTTAACTGGCAGCAGTAGAGTAAAACACCCACCTGTGCATGGAGCACCATTCCTTCTCATAATACTTGTTTTGAGTCTCATATCCCTCTCTTCCCCTGAGGCTGGTGATAAATCCATGCTTGTCAAACACACATTATGACAACTTTAATGATATACTGCACCTACATTAACCGAATCCCAAAAGAGTTTTGGAAAGCTTCCATTGGGTGTTTACGGAGATATGCTGTCTGCCACTTGCAAGTTCTGCTTTTTGGATACACAATACACACAGTACAAGGAATGTGCATTCGTGCATGGCCTTTTATCCCAGGTTGTGCTTTTGTCCAGTACTTAAGCATGCTTAACAGAAATATTTTGCACCTGCAGGAAAATCCCCATATCCACAAACAGGGTACCATTTTCGGTGGGAAGCAAACACTGGATTTATTCATCACTGTAGTGACTGATTATTTTGCCAGGGTGCCCGCTGAGAAATCCCCTCCACTCCAGGCGTTGTGTTAGCGTTTATGCTGGGATATTGAAAATCAATCCAAACAAGCAGTGTGGAATACCTGCAAATCGATTTCCAGATTCTGCCAAAGGAGATCAGGGAAAATGTACCCCAGATGGAAAACATTCTGCTTAATGGTTGAATTTGCACATCAGAGATTGTAGCAGTTTTACTGACGGAGGTCTGGAATACCTGGACAGAGCTATCTGTTAGCATTCCCATTCAACACAATGGCAGCTGCTCAGTAAGTATGCAGTACTGCCATCTTTGCTCAACTGTGTGCAATGCATCACTCTGGAGCCGCTGGAAAATGACATCATGACAATGCTGAGTGGCGGGTGGCACAAACACACACAGTCCTTCAGGCTGTGCTGAACTGAGATGTCAAGCTGAATACAGAAGGCGGTCGGCCGGAAGCTAGATATTGTACTTTAGAAAGTTTTAAATGTGGATTTTTTTCTTACAAAACCCCATCTCTTCGCTTCAGAAGACCTTTATTAACCCCCCGGAGCCGTGTGGAGTACGTTTATGATGGATGGATGGATGCACTTTTTTGAGCTTCAAACTCAATGAACCCCATCACTGCCATTAAAAAGCTTGGAAGAGTTTGGATATTTATTAATACAAATTGTGTTCATCAGAAAGAAGAAAGTCATGTCCACCTAGAATGGCTTGAGGGTGAGTAAATCATGGGGTAATTTTCTCTTTAAAGAGAGTTCTTTAACACTGTTATTTGCCCATTTATTAGTGTAAAGCTGCTTTGAAACAATCTGTATTTTATAAAGTGCTATATAAATAAATGTTACTTGGGTTCTTTTTCACAAGGGTTACAGACTCTTCAGGACTCTTCCTCAACCTCATTCCAATCATACTGGCATACTTTCCATGTCATCAGCATGGTATTGCAGTTTGGGCCTTCAGTGTAAGCCATTATTTACCCTCCTGACACCCTTTCACCCTGCTATCAGACCCCCCATGACCTTTCCACCGCATGCCACAGTTTCCCACTGGCAACCACGAACCTTTCCCAGAAAACAGCCCCTAAAACTGTCACCGCCTTCATTGCATTGATTCTTCCAGCTAGTGTTGCGTTGCTGATACTATCTATAACGCCACCTGCGCAAAAATACACTTTTTAGTGTGATACTGCATTACTTTCCTCTAACGCAATGCTTCTGACGACAGAAGACCTGAAGTGAATGAACAGATGGCTTTACGATTTGTCCACCTTTCCGATTCCTTTCTCCACCCTTGATCTCCACATGCCTAGAAATGCAAATGCAGATCTCCACCTCTGTCACTGTCATCAAAAGCATAAATGCTAACATTCAGCCCTCTGCAGTCCTGCTAAGACCACCTAAGTGGCGTTGTGACACTTTGGGGGTTTGTGTACAAATGCAAGCCATTTGCTCAGTCCTAACTGGGTGGATGGTGTGAATGCAAGAGTCTAGCTTCACCTGAGCAGGAAGTGAGAAAAAAGCTTTTTGTTGCTGCTCAGCTAACAGGGCTGATGAGCTCCAAATTGCTTCCCATCTGCACTGATAAATGGCACCAGGTGATAACACCTCAAGTGCTATGAATACCTCGAGGAAGATGTGCTAACAATTCAATGCCATGGACAAATTGGGGTTTTATTTGTTCCATACACCTCAAAGTTATTCTCGGCCCCTGTTTTATTTCTGTTATTGATTCCTCTGCTTTTTTTGTGTGTTTTGTGATGGTTGTTCTTTAGTCCCTTGTTTGTCCTGAACAGTTGAACTGCTCAATGTTTTTCAGAAAACTCCTCCAGGTCCTGCAAAATGTTCAGGTTTCCAGCATCTTTTGCATATTTGAACCTATTCCAGCAGAGAGCCAGGGGTGAACATTTTTGAAAGTGATGAAGATGACAAAATAGTTCTTTTTAAAAAAAAAATTATATATATATAATTTTCCAATTAGTACTGACCTTCAGAAGCAACAAAAGACATGTTTCCTGGAAGACAAATTAAGTACAATTTACCTTGATCTTCACAATCAAAAAGTTTTCACACCCCCGGCTCTTGCTGCATTGTGTTTCCTTCTGGAGCATCAGTGAATGTTTCAACCTTTTTAAATCCTCCTCAGTGTGAAAAGATGGATCTCAAAATCATACAGTCACTGCTGGAAAGGGTTCAAATATACAAAAGATGCTGGGAAACTGAAGAATATCTTATTCAGGACAGTACTAAAAAAAAAAAAATGCATTTTGTATGATCACTCTTATTTTGTTCAAATAATTAAGATTTTGCAGATTCTTCAAGGGGTATGTAACCTTTTTAGAATGACTAATATTGTGTAATTCCTTCAGAAATCATTCAGATGATTTGCTGCACAAGAAACATTTCTGATTATTATCAATGTTAAATATTATTGTGGAAACCCTGACACATTTTTTCCTCGAGATTATTTGATGAATATAAAGTTCAAAAGAATAGCATTTATCTTCAGTAAACACTGTAATGAATAAAAATATAATCTTACTGACTTTTGAACGGTAGTGTTTATGCATATTGTGAGTAAGACTAAGAGCGTTTATTGAACCGACTGAATGGTAACACTTCATGTTCTTTGTGAAGTATGAATGCTGGTTTAATTACTTAAGTGATATATTTTATGCTTCACAGCTGTATTCGGCAGTTGGATTGAGGGTATGATTAGGGTTTGAACTCAAACAACTTCCACAATCTTCTTGTCACCTGAGGAGGGAGGTTTCTCTGTCTCATAATGTTCATATGATCTATTCAAGGCCAAATGTATGAAGTGCTAATCAGCACCCACCGCTCGCTGACTTCTTCACAGTGTTTGTGACAATCACCAAAGCGACCCAGTTGGTCAAACATGTGCGGGAGTGTTTTTCTAGGGGTGGGGGGGCAGAAGGAGGGCTAATTAGAAGTCATTCACCAACTATGGGGCCAAATGGAGCAATTATCTGCCCCAGTGAGTAGATAATTCTCCCCATTCATCTGTCACCGTCCAGGCTCTGACTCACCACCTCCATAGACCCTCGACACCTCCACGCACACACACACACACACTCCCTACGATCACCGCACGACCGTTAACTGCTTGCTTGTGTATCCAACAGTTTGTCTCTGACACAGTAATGTCCAGACTGCCACACAAATATGACTGGATGTTTATTAATGTGAGGTGGGAAAATGCAGGATGAACTGTGATGAATGTTTTGCCAAGATAAGCGCATTAAACGTGTCCCGTTCCACTGCATATTAGAAAGTGATCGAAACGAAAGGAGGACATTGCATGGTTTTTGACAGAAAAAAAGGTTTTAACATGCCCTTTTCCTTGCTATGATGCCAAGGCATTTACAGATAATGTAATGCTAAAATTAATAGTAATCATAATAATCAAAATAATAATCATTTTCATTATTATTATTATAAAAAATCATAAAATGATTAATGTACACATAATAGTGCAGATAATTTTTGTATGGTGCAATTAAATCTAAATACGGGCAAACAAATAAACAAACAAATAAATAAATAGGCATGTAGACAAATGAACGAACAAACAAATAAAAAAACAGACACGCAGGCAAAGAAACAGACAGATATACAAACAAACCAATGAACAAACAAATGAACAAACAAACAAAAAAACAGACAGACAGACAAACAAATAAATAGACAGACAGACCAACAAATGAATGAGTGAATTAATGAAATTTTTTTTTAAATTATTTTTTTTTAAATAAATAAATAAACAAACACAGACAGACAACCAAGCAAAAACAAATAAACAGACAGACAGACAGACAGGCAAATAAATAGACAAATATACAGACAAACTAACAAACACATGATCAAACAAACAAAAAACAGACAGACAGACAGACAGACAGACAGACAAACAAACAAATAGACAAACAACAAACAAACAAATAAATGAATAGACATGTAGACAAACTAAAAAACAGACAGACAGGAAAAGAAATTAGACAGACATACAAACAAACCAATGAACAAACAAATGAACAAACAAACAAAAAACAGACAGACAGACAAACAAACAAATAAATAGACAGACAGGCAGACCAACAAATGAACAAATGAATGAGTGAATGAATGAAAGAATGAAAAAACTGTACTAAAATAATAAATTAAAATTAAATAAATAAATGAACGAACAAATGTTCAAACAAACAAAAAAACAGACAGACAAACAAACAAACAAATAGACAAACAACACATAAATAAAAACACAGACAGATAAACGTACATAATTGAATAAACAATGATATCAATACAAGGAAGGAACACAGAATGACAGATGTCCTCTTTCAAAAAAATATTTTAAACAAATCAAGATAAAAATGTTTCATACCTGGTACTCTTTTGACTTTATGACACTTTTAAATGGCACTTATCAGAGAGAAGCACAGCTTATGAAACATGAGTCTTATCTCCCGTTGAGATGAGGCACACATGTGACAGAGTGATGGACTAATGATTTCTGCACCTGAAGAGAGAGCAGTTCAGACTGAAGACAGAAGACTCATTCATTAATGGGGCGAACCTTCATTTCTGCTGCCAAAGAGGCCGAAGTGTGAGTAAAAAATCTGCACGCATCTTTAGAAAAATACTGCCAATGGAAGGCTTTGTATTGTTGCGGTTTTGTGTTGAAAAAGCCTCATTAGATCAGAGTTCAGTGGAATTCAGGAGGTTTTATTTGTCATTTGAAAAATGAAAATTGGAATTACATTCTACTAGAGATCAGAATAAACAAACATGCAGAGACACACAGCCACATTTCTTACGCAACATACTGTAATTATACATTTTGTGTATAACATTTGGCATCTGTAATGTGATGAAATATGAGGACAGGTTTATGACAGTCAAGAATAACAAACAAAACAAAGCTGAGCTGCTAACTGATCTTAAGTACTATGTTTGTAATTTGTGCTGATTTGATGGTGTGAGAATGTGATTTTATGATAATGAGTCCCTGTCATCATCATCCAGATGAGCAGTTCACTGCAGATCTGCTGAAGGGCTCCTTCAGGAGTATAGACTGATGCTGAATTAAATATAATTGCATTAAATTCAAGAAAGTTTGCTCCAAGGCTAAAGCTTTTTAAGAGTAATGTTAGCTAATTATTTTTGAATTTTACTCTTCTCAGGCGAAGATGAGGATCTGTTATGTTGGTCACTTCTGTAAACGTATTCATGGAACGGCTCACACTTTTAGAAATTGACAATATAAATAGTAATATAGTTTTTAATATATTTCTATACTGTAATACTTTCACAATTAATCTAATATAACAACTTTTAATTTAAGTGAACTCAAAACAATATTCACATAATCCCATTATAACAAATGCCACATTTACCTGCCCTTCAATATATGAGGGCTCATTTTTTTTTCTTCTTTTGGCCCAGTCAGACCAGTTCAGATTTTGACCTGCACTGTCGAAATGCACAAAAAGTTATTTTGGTAACACTTTCTATGAATACCATGCTTATAATGAATTGTAGCTCAATTTATACTTATTTATAAGTAATTATTACTATTTTATAAATATATTTATAAAGACTCAAAGAGATAATGCATTATAAGAACCGATATAGTTACATTTATATTATTTTTATAATTATAAGTCATGCAATTGCTTTTTCATTTTGCATGCTCATAATCCATTATACCCTGGAAGTATTAAGTAGTCATTTGTGAATATATTGTTATTAATAGCCGTGTTGTGTTCTTATAAATACTTATTGTGAGTAATAATAAAGTTACTAACCTCTATAAATGCATCAGTGATGACTTTAAAACATTTAAGTGAAAACATAGGATACAATTTTTCTAAAGCAAATGTTAAGAAATCATGAAGATGATCATTATATATTTTAAGTTGTTTACTTATAAATGTAACTAAAGAACAATAATTCCTGTAATACAATAATTTATAAAATTATAATTCATTCAAACAGTATTTTTATTTTATTTTACATACTAGCAAAACACTGCAACAATATTTGTTAAAGTATAATTCAAAATTGCTATAAGCAATACCATGTATATGGCTGAGGAAATATAGATTTGAACAAATCAAAATGACCATCCATGACCTCAAATGCAAACATAAGACATTAAAGACATAATTGATAACTAATTGGTACAGCAAACAGGTATCACTGGAAATATTTTATATTTGATCATTTATAAATCAGTGTATATTGGATTATGAGCATGTGCACTGAAAAATATTATAATTTACAAATTATAAAAATAATATAAATGTAACTATAACTGTTCATACAATGCAGGTCTTAATGAGTCTTTATAAATATATGCAAACAGTGCGTCAAGGTTATTTTCAGGTATATGTCTAACAGGTATACAGAATTAAATAAAGTTATCACACACAGTCTTCACTGCATAAAGTATAAATTCAATATAGATTAATCCTTATTAAAGCTACAAAAGTTATTCAGTCAAGAGCAGTTGATTTTAACAACCCTAATATAGGGTGAATTCAGGTTGATTGGGACACCTTTTGCAACGTCCAAGTGTTGCATCAGGGCAATACAAATTTTAAATAAAAACAAAGAAATATAAAACAAATAAGTAATTTGAGGTCATGTGACACTGAAAACTGGAGTAATGATGCCGACAATTCAGCTTTGATCAAATTAATAAATTACAGTTAACAATATATTCACACAGAAAACAGTTATTTTAAATATTTCGCATTATTACTGTAATTTTACCAAATCCATATTTTTGAACGGTAAAGTACCCAGAGCTCACATGTTCATACCTGTCAGTTTTGCTTTCGTTTCATGGACTCATGTTTTATGTTATTTAAACATAATTGGTGCGTCCCATTTCGTGCACTTATGCACTATTCTATGTCATTTCATAGTATAAATAGTGGGAGTAGTGTGTTCACACTGAAAATTCCACATTGAAAAATGTGTGGAATGTTGGACACTTCATGCACTCGACTGTCACCGCTTTAATAATGAAGTGGAGGAGGAGGGATATCAGACTCAGATGTTGAATGACAAACTTCATACACTAAACGATTGAGCCTCGTTCAGACTGTTAGTCCAAATCCGATTTTTGTGCATATCCGATTGAAATCCGATCAGATTTAGCAAGTCTCAACGGCCAAAAATCACATGAAATCACAATAAAAATACATTTTTACAAGTCTGTTTTGAGCTACATTCATATGTGGTTTGAAATCGCATTTCTGGAAATCCGTTTCAGTCTGACCGCTCTGATCGGATTTCGCATGGTTTATGTGACTTTCTCACGCAAACATGCTGAAGGTTGCTTCAGAAACAAGGGTGTGTTGTTGCAAAGTGCCGGTTGAGCAGAAAATGACAATATAATGGAGACATGTTTTGAAACCGGCAGAAACGACAGCGTGGAATAAAGCCACACATACCAGCCTCATACGGTTCTGCCGCTGCCTCAGAGGTTTGCAGTAGTCCTGCACGCCACCTGATGAAGTTTTGGTTCCTTGCCACTGTCGCCTTTGGCTTGGCTTGCTCAGTTGGGACACAACATTTTCAACTAAATATTCAAATACATTTTCAACTAAATTACTGATCTGCCCACATTGTCACTGTATGGTAATTGAAATGAGCTGGATAACATCACGTTTTCTCCAGAGCGGCTGTAGAGTCGAATCAAATTCTGTTGCATTATTTTCCTGTCTAACACTGTGAAGCTGCTTTGAAACAATCGGCATTCTAAAAAGTGCTATATAAATAAAGTTGACTTGATGCGGCGGCTAC
This sequence comes from Romanogobio albipinnatus, assembly GCA_023566225.1. Taxonomy (NCBI): domain Eukaryota; kingdom Metazoa; phylum Chordata; class Actinopteri; order Cypriniformes; family Gobionidae; genus Romanogobio; species Romanogobio albipinnatus. The sequence continues at coordinate 34,511,869 of CM042244.1, forward strand.
ACAATGTCATGTTGTAAATAAAACAACGTCTGTATTGCAAACCCCTCTATGTTGCGGTTGTTGTTGCTGGCCATGGCATTGCCATAGAAACCAATGCAGATATTCCGGAAAATGAAAGTGCTGCATGGACACACAAATCAGATCTGAACAGCTGCGATACACATTGTAGACAGTCAAACATTAGATCAGATTCCAATCGGATTTGCATAAAAATCGGATTTAGACTAACAGTCTGAACGAGGCTTTAGTGTATAAGTGCTTATAGTGCGTCATTTGGGATGCAACTTCTGTTTCAAAAGTTACAAAGTTACCTGTTAGTGTCTAGTTTGATTTCTCCCTGTATTTATAGTCCTGTGTTTCCGTCGTTCATTGTCAGTTCTCCTTTACGCTTATATGTTAGTTTTTCCGACTGTGATGTCCTTCATGTTTCTTTTGATTTGTTAATAAAGACTGTTCATCTTTGGATACTCCTTTGTATCGTTGTGCTATTTACACAGCTTTTAACTACCAAAAACACTCTAGCATTAAAACAACACAGTAACTGCTAAACAATCACTAGAGGTGAGTTTTGTGTGTCCAGAGTCACACTCTGAACATGTACATAACAGCAGGCCCGGACTGGCCATCGGGAGCACCGGGAGAATTCCCGGTGGCCTGGCGACTAATTTGGCCTGCTGCCAGCCAGCGTTTTTTTTTTATAAATTTTTTTAATGATTATAATTATTTTATATTATTGCCTTTACTAAAGTGATAATTTTCGAATTCGGCATTCAATAAGAATGTTATTAATAATACAAATAAATCATGAATCTGTTAGTCTTGACCAGACTGGCAAGGCTACGTTTCGACTTTACGCCTCAGCCAAACGCGAGCAGCACCCGACGATGGATAGAAAGTGGCCAGGTCGAGCAGAGAGGGAAAGGGCAAAGAAAAAGAAAGCTCTCCAAGAAGCAGCAGTGAAACGTTGCAAAATTACTGACCTGATCAAGGCTTCAAGAGCAGGTCAGTTTCATCTGTAAATACTGTACTTTTTTTCTTTGTTAAATTAGTATTGAACTGCTAGCGAATGTTAGCGGTAGCGCCCCTATTACTTACTATCACTTAAAATACTGTAGGCCTATGCTAAAGGAGATTAATATTGTTTAGTGTAAAGTTACATTAGTAATTTAGCAGACAAATATTCACAATTATATGGTAGGTACTGGGAGCAGGGAGACAGAAGTGATAGTGCAGACATCAACAAAAATTAATGCAATAATATTTTATTAGGATTTTTCTAAATAGATACAGTCAAAATTAAGTTTATTATTGAATACATGGTAACACTTTACAATACGGTTGTATTAGTTAACATTAGTTAATGCATTAGTTAACATGAACTAACCATGAACAACTCAGCATTAGTTCATCTTTGTTAACGTTAGTTAATATAAATCCAACTGTTCATGGTTTGTTCATGTTAGTTCACAGTGCATTAAACTAATGTTAACAAGATTTTAATAATGCATTAGTAAATGTTGAAATTAACATTAACAAATATTAACTAATTCTTTATAAGTGCAGTTAATTATTAGTTCATGTTAATGAATGTAGTTAACTAATGTTAACTAATGAACCTTATTGTAAAGTGTTACCGAATACATTTTTGACATTTAGAAAATTATGGGTGCGTCAGGACACTGGTCAGGCAATCAGTTCGTGAGCTGACTACTGAACTAGGGAGCTGATTGACACTCTATGTCTGCCAATTTGTGAGGTTTAAAACTTTCCCCCCTTTTTTTAATCAAATGAAGGTGGAGATAATCAACTCATCACTCACTGTGGTGCAGTGATCACACATCAGATTCAGCCAGGCAGGGAGTAGAAGCAAAATAAGAAACTTTTTCTTTTTTTACATATTGTATGCAATATAGTGTTGCTAAATTTTGGATATTTAATTACATTTTAACATAAAAAACAACATTTTGTCTTAAATATAATACTTTGATTTTTACTAAAATAGATGTAGATTCTGGGCAAACGAATTATAAGGTGGTTGATGGTTCTGATGGTAACATGAGGCCAGAAAATGTGACAGGTGAAGAAGAGACAGGTACGAGAAAAATACACACGTTATACATGCATAAATATATTATGCATTATTATTATTATTATTATTATTATTAAATTAATGTTTTAGTTTAAATTTCCAATAACACTAGTACTCCTCTTTACTTAGTGTATGAGGCTGATGATCCTGGTGGAAGGGAGAGACAGAGATATATTAGGAAAAATTAAGAAAAGGAAAAGGGAAGTGAGGGTACCGTTCAAGATAAAGCCTTTAATTATTTAGGGAAAAAATAGGGTTGTCTGTGTTTCTAAATTCTAAATTTGGCCTGGATGGGTGTAGGATTTCCCGGCCTGAAATTGTGTCCCAGTCCGGCCCTGCATAACAGGTTAAAATATCATTCCATGTAAAGTGCTCAAACAAATCAGATGCTTTGTTGAGAATGTTGAGCTTGTTTTGCCATCTCTCATCACCTCACTGACCCTGCATCTGTCTCCTGTTTACAAGCGCCGCATCTGTTCTTCTGTCTGTGAGACGGTGAAGGGTTTGGCTCCTGTAAAACAGCCGATTGGCCTGCTGAAGAATCAGATATGTTGGCTGTTTTATGGTGTGCTGGTGAGACGTGTCAACAGGGCGTTTATGACTGTGAGCGCTATTAAACGGTTCCAGTTGTTCTTCTCTAATTTTGAAGAAAGGGTAGAGAAGAGAGAGGATGTACATTGATAAAGGCCACAACTGATACACAGTTTGAACGCACTCAACAAACGTTTCATCAGAACATGCAAAAGATGAACATTCATGTTTCATACCTCAGGAAAAGACTCTCAGTATGTGTGTCATTTTTACCAAATTCGTGAGAACAGCTGAGAAAATCATTACAGCTGCACTAATATTAGAGTTTTTCAGTAACACTTTACAATAAGGTTACATTTCTTAAAATTAATGAACTACGTTAGGACACTACAACAATTATT